>CACRXK020000864.1:0-65583 GCA_902702795.2 Paramuricea clavata
CGGCACACTAAAACTCTCGTATTATGTTTTAGTAAAGTTTAATAAACTATAAAAACTCCCACTTTTTACACAAAGTCTCACATGTTCGTTGTTTTTCCCGATACTCAGGTCGCCCGCGAACAGGCTTGTTACCCACAGGTAACCCAATACCCCTATCTATAATATGTTCGTTCAAAAAGACCTTCTATCTTAATTGTGCTTTGCATTGTAGAATAATGCTGCAGAGTATATTCTTTTGTATATAATCGGAATGTATCAAAGTAACTATTGAATACATACACAATACAAAATTATACACCATTACGAGATTATGACTGAGTCAAACGTCTCATGGTCTGGGTTAGGGTTTGCATCAAATTGTGTGGTTCCGGGAAGATCCATACTTCCCCCACGAAGGAAATTTCGGCCGTCCGGAGGGGGAGGGAAGAAAAAATTGTTTCTGATAATAGTAAATGTATTAGGACATCCAAAGGGGGTAGGGGGGTTAACTTCCTATTTCCTCCGTGGGGGCGGTATGGATGTTTTCTGGAATGACCCATTCCCACCTGTGCAGAATAAATCTCTGGTTAAATTTGGGATATTCTATGATGATTGACTGATACATAATAATACATGGCATTAAACACTTCCATAATTTATATATATACTTGTGTATGTACAATAGCCTGTGTGGCAGGCCCTCAAATTTATGGGGGGCCTGATTTGCAGCGGGCAGAATCCTCCCCCGGAGCCCGCCAAAATTCTGCCCGCTGCAAATCAGGCCCCCCATAAATTTGAGGGCCTGCCACGCAGGCTATATGTACAAAAGACCTGTAAACATTGTTTTGATTTTGCACAAAAAAGGTTATGCACATGATTTGCCTGCCAAAATGTGCACATGCTATTTTGAATGCAGCTTAATTGTAATAGCACGCATTGATCATGTCGCAAGACTATTCAAGAGTTATGTCCGCGCATAGTACTGATAGTGCACACTGGTAGTGTAAATTTGCTATCAATATTGTGCACTATAAGTATAAATATGCGCGAAATAGTGATCTAGTGTAAATTTGCCTGGCACATACTGGCAGGGAAATTTACATTAATTTGTAAACAAGGCCGTCAATATAACGATTAACGATTATAACCATGACAGAATAAGGATATATATTCCTAGTCTATGATCATGTAAACAAAGAAAATATTACTCACCTAAACACACTTTACAAAAATTATGAAAGCAAGCCAAGCTTCGTGGTTCCTGTAGAGTTTCCAAACACATGCAACATGTGAGTAGTTCGTTGATTTCATCAACAGGAACACTTTCTGATGAAGCACTTGCCATTTCAATTAAATCTTTCTTACTTCACAATTTAGATAACATATTTGTGTCTTCTTTCCAACGAAATGATCGCAAATAAAAATCTTTGTGAAAGTGTTGGATTCCTTGAAAATTGCAAAATTCGAAGAATTCGCCCTAGCCCGCGATCAGGCTGGGATGACCAGATAAAGCATTGTAAAATTGATGTCGCAAAATAAAATGGTCATTTCCAGTAAATTCAATACTCTGAAACTAAAAAAAGTACTCCATCTTATTTCACACTTCATTTAGTAACCCACTGAGCGGCAACGCTCCCAAATGTTAGAAATGATCCGATTTTATTATTTTACCTTGTCCAACGCCAGATGATTTTACCCGTCGAGGTCTTGCGCATTAATTAATATGGGTTAACATTAACGTCAGGACATTTAAGTTTGTAAAGTGCAGACCTCTCAACTTTGCAGAGAAGTTAAGAGTGAGATTGGGGATGTGGATGACACCGGAAGGAAAAAATTAGGGGGCCGAAAAGAAATTTGCCCGACTTTTCGGGATTGTGTCTGACTAGTACCGAAAAAAATTTTTCCGGAAAAATTATTTCGGCGACCTTCCCCCCCCCCACCCACACCCCCCCCCGTCGCCAAAAAAATTTCGGTCAGTGTACCATTTTAGGGGTCAAAAAAATTTTCCGGACAACCAATATTTTTCCGAACATACTCAAAATTTTCGAAAAATCACAAAATTTGCCAAAAAATTGACTTAATTTTAGACAAAATTTACAGAATTTGTCACATTTTTTTTATTGCAAGCCAAAATTGCCCGACTGTTGATCGAATATTGCCCGACTGCCCAAAACGCCTATGCAGATATACCAAAATTTTTATGCGTTAGATTTACTAAACGTGGCGTGAGAGAGAGCGTAAGACCAGGGGCGTAGGAACCGGGGGGGGGCAGGGGGGCCATGGCCCCCCCAAGTTTTGGCAAGTGCCCTTTTTACAGAAGCAAAGTGCCCTTTTTGTGCCTGAAAAATTTTCATAAAATTCGTAGTTTTTGTCCAAACGAAACTTTTGAAAACCGTAATGTAGGTTTTTTCCTGAAAAATGTTTTAGTTTCCGATAAAAATATCATATATTTGTTTTTCCGGAAAAAATTTTTAGTATTTAAGGAAAGATATGGTATGTCCGGAAAAATTTTTTACCCCTAAAATGGTACACTGACCGAAATTTTTTTTGAGCCAAAAATTTTTTTTGGCCAAAAATTTTTTTTGAGATGCCCTTTTTTTTTTGAAAGTGCCCCTCAAAGCCTGGCCCCCCAACTTTTCTAAGCTTCCTACGCCCCTGCGTAAGACTGAAGCGAATTGCGTGAGACTCACGCCGAATGCGTGAGAATTGAGAGGTCTGGCGTGAGAGCGTGAGACTGAAGCGAATTGCGTGAGACTCACGCCGAATGCGTGAGAGTTGAGAGGTCTGAAAGTGATGCATTGTCTGCCATGTATAAATAGGCAATTCCAGCTTTCAGAGTTTATGCATGCAGGACCGGAGATGGGAAGTAAGGTATCATATTGCTGATTATGCTGAAAAAATAAAAATAGCTTATACTTGTAAATATTGAAATATTTCGGTTGTCTCGGCAGTTTTTATTGAACTTAATTTTTCAGCATAATACCATAATCAGCAATATGATACCTTACTTCCCGTCAGCCCCTGCGCGCATAAATTAAAAGCTGGAATCGCCTATTAAGAATGTATATTTACATGGAAGTAGGGTTATTGTAATGTTCAGTTAATAAGTAACCCGCATAAAGGCGGGAAACAGACATCAGCTGGGTCACGTGAGAATGGACACATGAAGCAGGACACTAGGAATGTTATTGAATAGCACGGATATAGTTTTAAGTTCATAGTATTTAAGAGTTATATCAGTCTAAGCAAAAAGATACAACTTTATATTGGCGACGAGGATAAAAACAAACTTGTTCAAATGGCTACTAGTTTATTCCAAGCGCCTCCTATTGCTCCATTCAACGTTGAAGACCCCAATAATATTGGCATTCGCTGGGAGCGATGGACGAAGCGCCTCGAGACATACATCACCGCTACAGGGCTTACTGAGGACAAACAGAAACGTTCCTTGCTTTTATTTTGTGCTGGAGAAGCTGTTCATGAAATATTCGATAATCTCCCTGACTCAGAGGAAGCCAAAGACTACAAAACTGGTTTAAAACTTCTCACCGATTATTTTTCGCCGAAGAAAAATAAAACATTTGAAATATACAAATTTCGCCAAGCTCAGCAACTGGATAGCGAAAGCGTTGACAAGTTTTATACCCGTCTCCGACAATTAGCATCTACGTGTGAATTTACTAATACTGATGATGAAATTCGATCTCAGATAATTCAACGATGTTCATCAAAGAAATTACGAGAGAATTCCCTGCGAGATGACAACATGACACTTGCAAAACTACTCGAACACGCTCGCGCTCTAGAAAATTCAACAAAACAAGCTTTGGATATGGAAAAAGGCATGGACAATTCAACACAAGAGCTTGCTACCTTACGTATAAACGAAGATGAAAATCGGCGAAATGAGTCACACAACACAACACGTCATGATACTAGAAGTCGTTCTTCATTCGACAACAAGTCGCCCGAGTTTTCTCGCCAAAACAACACTGATCGCCGAATCAACGACAACCGGTCCATGTCGAAGTGCTATAACTGTGGCAACTCTTGGCCGCATGTTAATGCACCTTGTCCAGCAAAAGGGAAACAGTGCAATAATTGTAATCGTCTAGGACATTTTGCCAAGGTTTGTCGTTCGACAAAACAAACAAATTCTCGCCGTCGCGACAGAAAGCACGTCCGAAATATTGACTACCAACAACAACGTAGATCAGAGACCTCAAGCTCTGAATCTGATGAATATCTTTACTCGGTGCAAAGCGAACAAACCGCACCAAGCAAGCCTACAAAATCCGAAAACCCAGAAGTAAATCGCGTGACATTACCTCAAGCGAGGATTCAAATAAACAATGTAAATTCCCTGTTCATGACTGACACTGGTGCTTCGATCAATGTTATTGATGAAAATGCATTTTCCAGGCTGCAGAATAATACCAAGCGTAATTCAATCAGACTAAAGAAGCCAAAAACCCAAGTTTATGCATATGGTAGTACAACCCCATTGTGGTAGTACATATGGTAGTACAACCCCCCACAAAGAGTACCATGGTTCTCTCCTTAGCTACAAAACTGCACAAGAACTTGATCTCATCAGACTTGATGTTAGCTCAATCAACACAACAACCGATGACTTGCATTCAAAAGACCAATCTACTTCACAGCGCTCTAAGTCAACTCCACCTTCCACGAAGTTCAAACCCAAATGCTTGACAACCACCACCTCTGCCAATACCCATGTTCTCGTAAAACAGTAAGAACACCTCTTCCAGGGTGTTTGCAAGATGCGTGGTGTTGAAATAAAGCTCCACATCGATCCTAATGTTCCACCTATTGCACAACCAGAGAGAAGAATCCCTTTCCACCTGAGAAACAAGGTTGCCGAAGAATTAAAGCGACTTGAGGAAAATGATATTATCGAAGATGCAACTGGCCCAACACCATGAGTGAGCCCAATCGTTGCTGCACTAAGACCGAAAAATCCCAACGAAGTTCGTGTGTATGTAGACATGCGGCTTCCCAATCGTGCCATCCATCGCGAACGACACCCTTCACCTACTGTTGATGACATCATTCACTCACTTAATGGTGCCAAAAAATTCAGCAAGCTCGATCTACGATCTGGATACCATCAACTCGTCCTTGCGCCAGAATCAAGACACATCACAACCTTTGCTACTCACAAGGGACTAAAACGATACAAGCGATTAAATTTTGGCACTTCATCAGCTGCTGAAATTTTTCAACACACCATACAGCATGCCCTTGAAGGAATAAATGGAGTTTTGAACATTAGTGATGACATTATCATTTTTGGCAAAACAACAGCAGAACATGATAAAGCCCTGAAGGAAATTTTTCAGCGCCTGAGCGACAAAGGACTAACTCTGAATCCTGACAAGTGTGTCTTTGACAAGGAAAATTTTGATTTTTTTGGCTATACGTTCGGTCCAGCTGGCATGAAACCTGATCCAAAAAAAGTCCTAGCAATACAAGATGCCACCCCACCAACCAACACAGCAGAACTGCGTAGTTTCCTCGGTACAGTTAACTATGTCTCCCGTTTTATCTATGACTTCTCCACCATCACAGCCCCACTTCGTGCTCTGACTCGCCACGGAACCAAATGGCAATGGACAAAACAACATCAGCATGCTTTTGACGAGTTAAAACGTCGCCTCACAACTAGTCCTACAATGGCCTATTTCGATCCTGCCAAGGACACTGAGCTTGTTGTCGATGCCAGCCCTGTGGGCCTGGGTGCCATTTTAACCCAGAAAACTAGTGACAGTGGGACAAATATTGTGGCATATGCTAGTCGCTCTCTGTCGCCTGTCGAACAAAGATATTCACAAACTGAGCGTGAGGCTCTAGCCTGTGTATGGGGATGTGAAAAATTCCATCTTTATGTATATGGTGCACCATTCACACTGATCACTGACCATAAGCCACTCATCCACATCTTCAACAACCCGAAAGCGAAGCCTCCTGCTCGACTCGAACGTTGGAATCTTAGATTACAACCTTACAATTTCACAGTTCGCTATGAACCTGGCAAAACTAATCCTGCCGACTACATATCTCGCCATCCATTACAAAACCAACCGTTGCGCGAGCGTAACATTGCAGAAGAATATGTGTCACTTCTGACAACATCCGCAGTTCCAATTGCAATGACACTAGCTGAAATCCAGGATGCCACATTAAAGGATCCAACACTACAAAAGCTTGCTGAAATTATTCGCTCCCAACAATGGCACTCAGTCCTCGATACAGATCATTCCTGTCCTAATGACAAAGACAAGTACAATTTAAGAGATCTCAAAGCTTTCCACAAAATTCGTCACGAGTTGACTGTTACTACAAACAATGATATTATCCTCAGAGGTTCTCGCATTGTGATGCCCACTACCCTGCGCCACTGAGCTCTTGAACTAGCCCATGAAGGACATCAAGGGCTTATCAAGACAAAACGATTACTTCGCGAAAAGATATGGTTCCCTCGCATTGATCAACAAGCAGGAGAAATGATAAAGCACTGCCTTCCTTGCCAAGCTGCAAATCCTGAAAGCAAGTTAGAACCGCTTAAAATGTCACCCCTACCATTGGGCCCCTGGCAAAATGTTGCTGCAGATTTCTATGGCCCACTCCCCACTGGACAAACCTTCATGGTTGTTATTGATCAATATTCGCGTTTCGTAGAAGTTGAAATCGTCTCCTCCACCTCTGCTGCAGCTGCTATACCCAAACTTGACAAAATTTTTGCAACCCACGGCATCCCAGACCTGTTAAAAACCGACAACGGTCCACCATTTACCAGCCACGCGTTCAAAGTCTTTGCCACAGAACTGGGTTTTAAACACCGGAAGATCACACCGTTATGGCCAAAGGCCAATGCAGAGGCTGAACGTTTCATGCGTACCCTGGGAAAAGCTATTCGCACTGCACGAACTGAAAAAAAAAATGGGAGAAAGATTTTTCCACACCTCATTCGAGCACAGGAAAATCACCAGCCGAGTTACTGATGGGTCGCCAGATCAAAATCAAACTCCCTGAAATGCCCACCTTACACCCCACTCAACCTGCAATCACCAATAAGGATTCTGCTGCTAAACGCAAGATGAAATACCATGCAGACAAACGAAGTTATGGTAAACCAAATAAATTCTCTGTTGGAGATCTAGTTCTACCCAGACAGGAAAAGAAGAACAAATTTACCACACCATTCCGAGCTGAACCGTATCGAATCACCGAAATAAACGGGTCCATGATCACAGCGACGTCAAAAGATCAAACCATCACTCGAAACTCGTCTCATTTTAAACTTTTGCCCTCAGATATGGAATTGTCCGAACCAAGCGCGCCAAAAGAAAGAGATGAGGGAGGAGAACAGGAGAGAGAAAAAGAAAATTCCGAACTGAATGACCAAGCAGTCAACATGAACAGTCATCGATATCCTGTTAACGCCTATGATTGTTAACATTTAATGAGATTTATTTAAAATGTTGCACCAAACGGCAAATGCTTGAAAAGTTGTAGCCCTCATAAAAAACACATTCCTAAAACTACACATAGCACTAATAATAATATACATATAAATGATATAATGATATTGATGTGGTAACTATTGTTTCATTTGATCCTTCCAACTGAAGCCAAATGTAGTACATTTCTCAAAAGTGTTGATAAGTGATAACATTGAAGTGGGCTATTTTGCATATCGATCTAAGGAGGCCTACAGTATTGTTTCACTCTAACCCTTGTAGAATGCAAAGGAGCACTTCTGAAAACAATCAAATAATATATACTTATTGCGAAATTGCAATGGCAAACAAAGACTGTGACATTGTTGAGTAAATAAACAGAGTATTAATAACTATATGGAATGAAAGGTTCTAGATTCTGTGAAATTGTTTCCTGAGTTAGATGATTTAAGTTCTGCTCTCAGCCGAGGTAAAGATTGTAATTGACAGCCAAAAGGCACAGGCTCTATATCGTTTAATTTGCTTATAAAACATTTCATCAGCTAAGTTAGAATGATGTAGATACGAATAAAAAACAACAGAATATTGTAACATCTAAATCAACAAATACAGTTGCAATATTCCTGTTATCCAACCACATTATCATTGATGCATGACCAAGTTTAAAGGATCATGAAAAATGAAAATTTTCCACAAATACTGTAAACATTTTCCAGATTATTCAACAGTAAGCTGATACCTTTCTCCCATCAGCCTAAAGGTGCTTTATTTATGGTACAAAGCTAACAATGCCTGTGAAACCTTGTAAGCCATTGTGTGGTGAATGATTTGACAGGTAATTGAAATTTTATATTTGTCTGCCCAACAAAAAATCAGTTTATATTAATAAAAATATTGACATGTAATTGGCATACAATAATTGTATAACTTTTCAACTTTTTCAAGTAATATTGTCTTACCATTTCACAATACAGTTAACGTCATCAATAGCCTAGCATTTAATGCTTTCTCTTATTATACATATTAGATATTACAATTTCTTGGGGTTTTGGTTCTACGTACACATCATTCGATCTAAGTAAGTGAAACGCTTCATATAAAAGCGAAAGGAAATATAAACTGATATCTCGACTGACAGCGGATTTTTCTGATCCCGTTGGCTGAGAAATAAAACAATCGTTAACTCTAAGCAGATTTGATAGTGCCTCAATCTGGTGTTCACTTAAATTGTTCAACATTAAAACGATTTCACAGAACCTATAGCCTTTCTTTCCATAGTTAAAATATTTATCTGCCTATATTCGCCATGGCAAATTTGTATTCTCCATTTTTGCAATACACCCGTGCTTCCCCCCTGCTAATTTTATTGTTATGACATCACCGGACAGGATTCTGTCCGGTGAATATTAATGAGTGCCGAGATTTACAAGTCTCTCTCGTTCTCCGTTTCAAGTTCAAAACTGATCTCATAATAAACTGGATATACCCTATCGAAACCCATTCGAGAGAGACTTGGGGCAAGCCTAATTACCGTCCTACATACTAATTTTTTGTGTGTTTTGTTAATGAATTTTTGAGAAACCGTTAAAAATAGTTCTTTTGAAACACCAACTGACAGGACACCAGTATATTTAATTAATTTTTTATTACCTTCAAACTTTTGTCCAATATTTATATCCCAATCGTATTTTTATCCCACCTTTTTCTCTGGAATTAATTCTTTCGGAAAACTTACATTTAAACTAGCTAGCATAAAAACTATTAAACATTAATTAATCTATCTCTCATGCTAAAACTGATTTGAACAAATGTTATTGAGAGGTTTCCAAACAACCCAACATGTATATTGTAATCAGTTTTTGATGCGAGTTCGGCAGCAATTTTGTACAATTTTATATTACTTTGCCTTAATTAAGGCTGTAAAGGAAAAATAACTTGTAGTTGTATGAGATTTATTACTAGAGTGTATATCGGTAAATAAATACTTCTCAAAATTACTACCAGTTCATTCGTACGAAATTTTTTACCATGGAATCATAGTGGCGATATACAGAGCTAATATCCCATGTGTCCTGTTAGTGCATTTGTAAAAAATAGCTAATTAAATTACAATTCTCGTTTATGATAGAACGAAACACCACTGGCATGCAGGACACAATATGTTTATAAGTTAACATTTCAATTTGTTTTATTCTTGTAGAAAGTAGAATCAGTCCATCAATTCGCCCTTCCTCAACAAGTGAGTATAATATAAAAATATTTTAATTTCTAAACTTCGTCCTACTCTGGGTTCGGCTGCCTGAATTCGTTTTTCCCATCACTTTCACTCCCGTTTCATGGCAATTGTCTTTTCCTTTGATTTTTATATCTTCTTCTACGCATGTGGTTCATAATCTTCTTCGGTCTTCACCATCGTCCGGCCACCTCTCTCTCTGAAACTCCAATTCCAAATCTGCAGTCTCGATAATTCCGTGAACTCCGTATACGTATCCATACATGCTTCACCCATCTTCTTACAATGTTTGCAAGCATATATCCATAAAATGTTAACCTTTTACTAATGATCAAAAGGGCTCAGCTCATCAGGAAATCATGCTTCACTATTGGGGCAGGCAAAGTGCCTACTGGGGAAAATGCCCTTGTAGTTATATAGTTAAAAAAATGCACTGTCAGTGCATCAATTCAACATTTGTTAACAAGTAAGTATAAGTATGGGGCTTCGGTGGCGCAGTTGTAAGAGTAAGCGCCTTTCACCTCTGAGATCGTGGGTTTGGTTCTCGCTTCGTACTCAGGTGAAAAGAATCTGTCAAGGTTCTGCCGTAAGTCGTGGATTTTCTCTGGGTGCGCCGGTTTCCTCCCACAGCAGAAGCTGACAGGGTGGGTTAGGATAAACAGATCTCAAATGTTGTAAAGATAAATAGTCTAGGTTTGGTAAGTAACATGAGCGTAATACTTGATGTAATCGGTCAATGAAAAGCCCCAGTTGGGGAGTGAGCTGAATAATGTAATAATGTAATGGAAGGGTATTTTAGCGAATTTCTTGTATGCTTTTTGATGAACTTGATGAGATGCTAGTCGTCGTCTTCATGCACAAATAAACTTTAATATGCTAATATGCAGTAAGGGGAGCGCTAATATAGGATTTACTGTTATTGCGAACAAACAGACTGTAAGACTATCGATTATTAGATTCTCAAAATTGATCAAAAGGCAGGAATGCACATAATTGCAATAACGAGGAAATCCTTTTGCTTGTAGATTCATAAGAATCTTGAGTAACCACGCATGTTATATTAATTTTATTCAGCAACACGGTCTGTTTGTCAATATTGGCAATTCGGATGTGATAATGGTTACGAATGTGTGGATCGATATTATCTTTGTGATGGATGGAGTGATTGCTCTGACGGTAGTGATGAATGGTATTGGAACTGCGGTATGTTCTAATTTTACTATCAAATTTTGCAGAGAGGAACAAATGATCTCATTTGACAGAGACAGATTTTTATAAAAGTTAAATTGTTGATTTATAATTGTTATAGCAAGTTCAACCAGTGCATCAATTCAACCTTCTTCAACAGGTGAGTTTAATGCAAGCATCTTTAATAATCTCTTCTTTGGTATTTTACGAGTTGTTAATTAATTGTCCACTGTCGGTTTTCCATCTGTTCTTCAACGTCCACGTTCATATGTTCCAGCTCCGTAATGTTTCTGCATGAACGTCTCCATCTTCTCTTGTCGGTTCTTCCCCCCTTCCCCAATGTTTTTAGAGTGTAGTTTTAGGTCTGTTCAAAGCGGATAAAGAATTGGGGAGGGGATTGATAATTGTAAGCAGACAGTGTTGGATATCTTGCGTACATCTACTCACAAAATTTCATCAACTTTGTTCTTAAATCTATATGTGACTATATGTCGTGCAGTAAATTAAATTGTCAAGTATTAAAGGTTATTTTTTAAGCTGACTTTTAGATGAGGGAATGTTGAAAATTAATGTGAGAGGACATGAGAAAGCAGGAAGTTGCAGCTTTTTCAAGAAGGTTAACATTTTACTGATGATCAAAAGGGCCCAGCTCATCTGAAAATCATGCTTCTCTACTGGAGCAAGCAAAGGGCCTATTGGGGTAAATGCCCCTGTAGTTATATAGTTAAAAAAAATGCCCTGTCTGTGCATCAATTCAACATTTGTTAGCAAGTAAGTATAAGTATGGGGTTTTGCTGGCGCAGTTGTAAGAGTAAGTGCCTTTCACATCTGAGATCCTGGGTTTGGTTCTCGCTTCGTACTCATGTGAAAAGAGTCTGTCAAGGTTCTGCCGTAAGTCGTGGGTTTTTTCCGAGTGCGCTGGTTTTCTCCCACAGCACAAGCTGACAGGGTGGGTGAGGATAAACAGATCTCAATTGTTGTAAAGATAAATAGTCTAGGTTAAGTCAGTAACATGAGCGTAATACTTGATGTAATCAGTCACTGAAAATCCCCAGAATAGGAGTGAGCTGAATAATGTAATAATGTAATGAAGGGAATTTTAGTGAATTTCTTGTGTGCTTTTTGATGAATTTCATGAGTTGCTAGTCGTCGTCATCACAAGTAAACTTTAATCTGCTAATATACAGTAAAGGAAGCGTTAATGTAGGATTTACTGTTATTAGGAACAAACAGGCTGTAAGACTATAGAATATTAGATTCTCAAAATTGATTAACAGGTAGCAATGGACATAATTGCAATAACGAGGAAATCCTTTTGCTTGTAGATTCATAAGAATCTTGATTAACCACGCATGTTATATTAATTTTATTCAGCAACACGGTCTGTTTGTCAATATTGGCAATTCGGATGTGATAATGGTTACGAATGTGTGCATCGATCTTATCTTTGTGATGGAAGGAATCATTGCTCTGATGGTAGTGATGAATGGTATTGGAACTGCGGTATGTTCTAATTTTACTATCAAATTTTGCAGAGAGGAACAAGTTATAATTATCTCATTTGACAGAGACAGATTTTTTCAAAAGTTAAATTGTTGATTTATAATTGTTATAGCAAGTTCAACCAGTTCATCAATTCAACCTTCGGCAACAGGCAAGTTTAATGCAAGCATCTTTAATAATCTCTTCTTTAGTATTTTATGAGCTGTTAATTGTCCACTCTCGGTTATCCATCTGTTCTTCAACGTCCACGTTCATATGTTCCAGCTCCGTAATATTTCTGAACGTCTCCATCTTCGTAATGTTTCCGAACGTCTCTATCTTCTCTTCGTCGGTTCTTCCCCCCTTCCCCAATGTTTTTAGAGTGTAGTTTTAGGTCTGTTTAAAGCGGATAAAGAATTGGGGAGGGGGTTGATCATTGTAAGCAGACAGTGTTGGGCCCGATCTTGCACGCATCTACTCACAGAATTTCATCAACTTTGTTCTTAAAGCCATATGTGACTCTATGTCTCGCACTAAATTAAATTGTCAAGTATTAAAGGTTATATTTTAAGCTGACTTTTATATGAAGGAATGTTGAAAATTAATGTGAGAGGACATGAGAAAGCAGGAAGTTGCAGCTTTTTCAAGAAGGTTAACCTTTTACTGATGATCAAAAGGGCCCAGCTCATCTTAAAATCATGCTTCTCTACTGGAGCAAGCAAAGGGCATATTGGGGTAAATGCCCCTGTAGTTATATAGTTAAAAAAAATGCCCTGTCTGTGTATCAATTCAACATTTGTTACCAAGTAAGCATAAGTATGGGGTTTCGCTGGCGCAGTTGTAAGAGTAAATGCCTTTCACATCTGAGGTCGTGGGTTTGATTCTCGCTTCGTACTCATGTGAAAAAAATCTGTCAAGGTTCTGCCGTAAGTCGTGGGTTTTCTCTGGATGCGCCGGTTTTCTCCCACAGCACAAGCTGACAGGGTGGGTTAGGATAAACAGATCTCAATTGTTGTAAAGATAAATAGTCTATGTTAAGTAAGTAAGATGAGCGTAATACTTGATGTAGTCAGTCACTGAAAAGCCCCAGAATGGGAGTGAGCTGAATAATGTAATAATGTAATGGAAAGGTATTTTAGTGAATTTCTTGTGTGCTTTTTTGATGAACTTCATGAGTTGCTGGTCGTCGTCATCACAAGTAAACTTTAATCTGCTAATATACAGTAAGGGGAGCGTTAATGTAGGATATGCTGTTATTAGGAACAAACAGGCTGTATAAGACTATAGAATAATAGATTCTCAAAATTGATTAACAGGTAGGAATGGACATAATTTCAATAACGAGGAAATCCTTTTGCTTGCAGATTCATAAGAATCTTGAGTAACCACGCATGTTATATTAATTTTATTCAGCAACACGGTCTGTTTGTCAATATTGGCAGTTCGGATGTGATAATGGTTACGAATGTGTGCATCGATCTTATCTTTGTGATGGAAGGAATCATTGCTCTGATGGTAGTGATGAATGGTATTGGAACTGCGGTATGTTCTAATTTTGCTATCAAATTTTGTAGACAGGAACGAGTTATAATTATCTCATTTGACACAGACAGATTTTTTCAAAATTTAAATTGTCAATTTATAATTGTTATAGCACGTTCAAGCAGTGCATCAATTCAACCTTCGTCAACAGGTAAGTTTAATGCAAGCATCTTTAATAATCTCTTTTTTAGTATTTTATGGGCTGTTAATTGTCCACTCTCGGTTATCCATCTGTTCTTCAACGTTTCACGTTCATATGTTCCAGCTCCGTAATGTTTCTGAACGTCTCCATCTTCTCTTCGTGGGTTCTTCCCCCTTTCCCCAATGTTTTTAGAGTGTAGTTTTAGGTCTGTTCAAAGCGGATAAAGAATTGGAGAGAGGGTTGATAATTGTAAGCAGACAGTGTTGGGTATCTTGCACGCATCTACTCACAGAATTTCATCAACTTTGTTCTTAAGCCATATGTGACTATATGTCTCGCACTAAATTAAATTGTCAAGTATTAAAGGTTATATTTTAAGCTGACTTTTATATGAGGGAATGTTGAAAATTAATGTGAGAGGACATGAGAAAGCAGGAAGTTGCAGCTTTTTCAAGAAGGTTAACCTTTTACTGATGATCAAAAGGGCCCAGCTCATCTGAAAATCATGCTTCACTACTGGAGCAAGCAAAGGGCCTATTGGGGTAAATGCCCCTGTAGTTATACAGTTAAAAATATGCCCTGTCTGTGCATCAATTCAACATTTGTTAGCAAGTAAGTATAAGTATGGGGTTTCGCTGGCGCAGTTGTAAGAGTAAGTGCCTTTCACATCTGAGATCGTGGGTTTGGTTCTCGCTTCGTACTCATGTGAAAAGAGTCTGTCAAGGTTCTGCCGTAAGTCGTGGGTTTTCTTTGGGTGCGCCGGTTTTCTCCCACAGCACAAGCTGACAGGGTGGGTTAGGATAAACAGATCTCAATTGTTGTAAAGATAAATAGTCTAGGTTAAAAGTAAGTAAGATGAGCGTAATACTTGATGTAATCGATCACTGAAAAGCCCCAGAAGGGGAGTGAGCTGAATAATAATGTAATAATGTAGTGGAAGAGTATTTTAGTGAATTTCTTGTGTGCTTTTTGATAAACTTCATGAATTGCTAGTGGCGTCGTCTTCACAAGTAAACGTTAATCTGCTAATTAATATACAGTAAGGAGAGCGTTAATATAGGATTTACTGTTATTAGGAACAAACAGGCAGTAAGGCTATAGATTATTAGATTCTCAAAATTAATTAATAGGCAGAATGGAGAAAATTGCAATAACGAGGAAATCCTTTTGCTTGTAGATTCATAAGAATCTTGAGTAACCACGCATATTATTAGGGGTGGAAAAATTTTTTTTCTTTCTGGGAACCTGAGTCGAAGGATAGAAATTTTTGTGTAAAATTTGTAATGTTACAATTACAAAAATAACAAAACAAATGCATAATTATTGTACTATTTGTACTTTAATAATGGGCTTTAGGCTGGTTTTCGTACGCTTGTGCATCACAATAGTTGTCTGTTATATACCACAGTTATGAGTTGTGACCAACTAGTAAGGATCTTGATTTTTTCTGTGTTGGTGTTATGTACTAAGGTGAATATGATGTTTGTGATGTTACTCTGAGTGTATATCCACACCGGGCAAACTTGAAAAGTATGCCTGGCCATGATAGGAATCGAACCTATGACATTTGGATTACTAACCCAATGTTCTGCTAACTGAGCTACGCAGTCAGGTCAGTTCGAGTATGTGATATTTCGGAACTGAGTTTAGTTCCTTCGACATGAATGTTATCTAGTATTCCAAAGGTCGTATAGGTTCGATTCCCACCGTGGCCAGGCATATTTTTCAAGCTTGCCCGGTGTGGATACACACTCAGAGAAACATCACAGACATCATATTCACCTGAGTACACAACACAAACATATCACATACTCGAACCGATCTGACCGCGTAGCTCAGCTGGCAGAGCATTGGGCTAGTATTCCAAAGGTCGTAGGTTCGATTCCCACCGTGGCCAGGCATATTTTTCAAGCTTGCCCGGTGACACTCAGAATAACATCACAAACATCATAGACTATTCATAGTAAGGATCTAACGCTTAACTAAATGTCCTGTCATCTTATTTTTTCCATCACTTTTATCAACCTCGTACCCAGGTTGGGGCGTGCGAAGGTAAGAGCCTGGGTACGAGGTTGCACTTTTATTTGTTTACTATTTAATTTGAATTTTATTGGAGACTTTGCAGAGCATATATTTACCATTTTACCAGTCATTGTGATGGCAGGGGTGGGTAAAAGAATTAATTTCTTTCAAATATTTAAAAGCTGCTGATGTTAGCGTGTACAGTGTAAATAAAGTAGAATAGTTGTAACTTGTAAGTTGAGTAAACAGAGTTATCTCAAAATGTTGAAATATTTTCTGGAAAATTTTCTGCAAAACTCTCAACTCAAAAAAATTTCTGGGAACTAGGTTCCCAGGTTCCGATACTTTTTCCACCCAGCATATTATATTAATTTTATTCAGCAACACGGTCTGTTTGTCAATATTGGCAATTCGGATGTGATAATGGTTACGAATGTGTGGATCGATATTATCTTTGTGATGGAAGGAATCATTGCTCTGATGGTAGTGATGAATGGTATTGGAACTGCGGTATGTTCTAATTTTACTATCAAATTTTGCAGAGAGAAACAAGCTATCTCGGAGACAGATTTTTATAAAGGTTAAATTGTTTATTTATTGTTATAGCAAGTTCAACCAGTGCATCAATTCAACCTTCGTTAACAAGTGAGTTTAATGCAAGCATCTTTAATATTTTCTTGTTTGGTATTTTATGAGCTGGTAATTGTCCACTGTCGGTTTTTCATCTGCATGTTCTTCAATGTCCACGTCCAGCTCCGTAATGTATCTGAACGTCTCCATCTTCTCTTCGTCGGAATTGTCGGTCCTTCCCCAATGTTTTTAGAGTGTAGTTTTAGGTCTGTTCAAAGGAGATAAAGAATTGGGGTGGGGGGTGATAATTGTAAGCATCCAGTGTAATTGGATATCTTGCGCGCATCTACTCACAGAATTTCGTCAACTTTGTTCTTAAAGCTATATGTTACTATATGTCTCCCACTAAATTAAGTTGTCAAGTATTAAAGGCTATATTATTTTCAAGACCTTTACATTTTCTCCAAGTATCTCCACAATGCAGGAAATGTTATTTCAGAGGCCCAAAATTCTGTTTTTTCCGGGGAACATTCCCCCGTACCCCCATAAAATCGTGATTATTAAGTTGCCCCCTTGAAAGAAAATTCTTGCGGCACCACTGAACTAACAGTCATTTATTGTAGTTAGTATTTGGTGTGAGTTACAGAAATTTTGTATATTTACACTATTACTTTGCCTTATGTCTATAAAAGCGAATAACTTGTATGAAAGGTATGGAATTTATTGCGGTGCTGCACAACGATACAGAGCTAAATAAATGCATGTAATTTGTGTTTTGTTCATGAATTTTTGTGAAATCGTTAGTTATAGTTCTCTTATGATACATATTTTCGTAACACTAATGACAGGACATCAATAGTTCTATCAATGTATTTAGATAAGGATTCTCAATTGTTTTATTCTTATAGCAAGTCGAATCAGTGCATCAATTCAACCTTCGTCAAGAAGTAAGTAGAATGTAATATTATTTTAATAAAATTCGTGCGTGCTATTTGATGAACTTCATTAAGTTTAGTCGTTCTCCTGTTTGCAAGTGAATCTCATCCTGCTAATATAGAGCAAGACACTTTCTGCCATTATAATTGCAGGCTGATCCGGGTTTGGCTGCCCGGATTCGTTTATTCCATCCTTTTCTCTTCCTTGTCATGTGCACCGGCAGTTCGTTGACATTTAGATCTTTTTTTAAATGTTTATTCATCTCGTGTTCTCATAGTCATCTTATTCGTATAGTGTGTGTGACCAGCCTTCCCTTATCACTTCTGACTACGTGTTCATTCTATCTCAGCCTTGCATTCTTGACTTTCTCTATACAATGTGTACCATTCCACATCTTCTATATATTCATTCTACACCTTTTCCTTTGCGAAATATTGGATAGTAACTCCTTTAATACAGTATTGTTACAACTGGAAGTTCCAATGTAGAGATAAGTCAATGTGTTGATCGATACTTGTTGTGTGATGGTGGTTATGACTGTTATGATTATGATGGAGGAAATGAGGACTCGTTTAGCTGCCCAAACAACAAGTTCTTTTTATTCCTTCGGGGTGTCAGCCAATCTAATGGTAGTGGTTTGGGGTAGGCTTTTAACCGGATGTTAAAACTACCCATCGAGAAATACCGTTTGTGTGACAACCTTCTTAATTGTAGATGGAGTAAAAAATATGTTGCTTGAAATCGTTTGTCATCTGGTCATAATTCGAAATATGTCGAAACGCATACCAATTATCCCAAAGCTTGTGGATTACTTTTTCAACATTTGCTTAGGCTTCAATGGTTTCCGCGGATTAAAAAGTTCCGCTTCAACTTCAAAACTGGCCGTCCATAGGACGGTTGGACTTGGATGTCTTCGTTTGCGTTTGCGCCATTTAAAATAATGCATATATATAATTCGACGAAATTGCATTGCATGATTAGATATCTAATGTTCTATGGCTATTTTGCAAAACAAGTACGTATTGCATCATGTATCAGGTCCATTAAACACAACACAATATCCACGTGTAGTAAGTTGGTTAACTGCTAGAGTTCTTGTGAGTTGTGTTCCGGCGGGTTGGAGCCTTAAATTGCTGGAGAACAGAACAGCAGAATTGTATGTGAATTATAAAGACAGCTTCATAGTTAAGACTCGACTCGATATGTCAGCGAATTTAAGACTATCCTGGGCTGGCGACTTTGATCGTTTGAAGGAGTTTGTAAAGAGTGACCTAGAGTTGCAGGGAAGCTGGTCATCCCCGGCGAACGAAAAGAAACTTTTCGTGTCAGACAACGTTGAGCTGCTTTGGTGGAAAAACAAAAAGTTCCTAAAGATCAATGGAGAGGATGCAAATCGAATCAAACGTTGTATGATCAACGCTATGTTTACGAGTTTAAACCTCGATAGTATCAAGTCTGGTGTGGACATGGCTACTAACACCGAGAACTCCTTAAACGAAAATCAACCAACAAAACACCAGTGTACGGGTTGTGAATGTTCGAAGCTATCACCAGACTTGGAGGGTTTGAAATTAGACTTGGTTGTTTTGGAATCGAAACTCAACCATAAAATCCAAGCCGTGGAAAACCAAATATTACGCATGAACGATTGCCGACCAAAAGAGCCGAAAAATTATGCAAATCTCGAAAATATGTTGACAACCTCTACACCCATTAGCAGCGGCGGCACGAACAAAACAAAAGAGGTTAGTAATTCAAATCCTTACATTAATCCCGTTGTTGTTCGGACCGCTAACGATGCATGCTTCACACCAATAAAAGTACCGGATAACACAGAAACTTTTACTCACTCACAAGAGGAATTAACCCTGACAAAGGTAGTTTTCCCTGTTAGGAACAATAGTGAACAGTCGAAAATAGGCGAGCTTTCCCATACGGGAAGCCGTATAAATCCTATTCAAAAAGAACAAAGCTGTCATTATAATGTTCCTGGTAGGCAATCTTGCTCTAGTTATTTACATGATCGTGGTCAACAATTTCGAAGCATTCCAGTACGTATCACTCACCGTCCACTGCCAGTGAACCCAGAGAAAGTAAATAAACATAGACGTGCGTACCGGAGTCAGGTTTTTCGACATCGACATCAGACGGACTGGCTCAGGCATCTGGAGCTGGTCCGCAAAGTAATTCGGTCATAAACTGTTTCTATTCTAACCTAACTGTTGTGCCTACGGTCCCTTCTACTTCTAAATGTGAACTTACAAACTTATTTGATTTTTCCCTTCTTAATGCCAGATCGGTTAGAAACAAGACTATGATTATTAAAGATTTTGTTGTGGATAAAGATACTGATATTCTTGCTTTGACGGAAACTTGGCTCCCTCCATGTGGGAACGATTTGATTATTGGGGATCTATGCCCAACAGGTTATAGTTTTCTGCATACACCGAGACATGGATCAATCGGTGGGGCGTTGGTCTCTTATTCAAGGAAAGTCTTAATATTAAGCGTATTAATAGGAGGTATTTAGGTCATTTGAATACCTTGACAGTTCTTTTTTGAACTTTCTACATATTAGAATTATTGTTGTATATCGGCCGCCTCCTTCATCGGCTAACTCATTGACATCTACTCTATTCTTTGAAGAGTTCTCATCCTTTTTGGAAGGAATTATTGTATCACCTGGGCAACTCTTGATAGCTGGAGATTTCAATTTTCATCTGGACAATCCTAATGACCCTCTTACCAAACGGTTCGTGGATCTTCTCGCTTCCTTTGATTTGAAGCAGTACATTTCTGGATCAACACATGCAAGTGGTCACACACTGGATTTAATTATAACGCGATCTGAAGAAAACATTGTTAACCATTACAATATCTTCGATCCTCTGATTTCTGATCATTCAGTTGTGCATTTACAACTATTGATTAGGAAATCGAAGTTTGTGAAGAAACATTTGCTTCTTCGTAATTTGCGGGCGGTTAATATTCATAAATTTAAAACGGATGTACTAAATTCTTTTCTTCTTAAGAATTTTACGACTATGGATTTGGTATCATTGGTGTATGAGTATGATTGTCTTCATACTATCTTAGATAACCATGCACCGATTAAATCCCGGGAAATTACATTGCGCCCTAAGGCACCCTGGTATACTAACGAAATCAATGATAAGAAACGAATTCGGAGACAACTTGAGAAAAAATGGCATAAAACAAGGACGAATGCTGATTGGAATCGCTATAAACAACAATGTTATGCTGTAAATAAACTTATCGACTCCTCAAAATCGGCTTACTATACCGACTTAATTAATAATGGATCATCTGATCAAAAAACCCTTTTCAAGACTGTAAGCAATTTGCTGCATACAAATACGATTATTCGCTATCCATCTTCTCCTGACCCAATGTCACTTGCCAACTCATTTAGTGATTTCTTCACTCAGAAAATTGTTAAAAGACGAGGTGATATCGAAGATGAACTCTTGAGTAAAAACATAGAAAATCCTATACCTGATGCTGATTCATGTCCTTATGAATTTCACACCTTCAGGGAGGTTGGAAAAGACGAAGTGCTCCATTTAATCCAACGTATCGCAACTAAATCCTGTTCTCTGGATCCACTCCCGGTAGTCATGCTAAATCACTGTTTTAAAGACATCTTACCCGTTGTAGTTAGAATAATCAACCTCTCCTTGGAAAGTGGTACAATGCCTGACTCTTTGAAGATTGCTGTTGTTCAACCGCTATTAAAAAAGTACAATCTTTCCTATGAAGAATTCTGCAGTTTTCGTCCAATATCAAATCTGAAATTTGTCTCTCGAAATCTATTGAGAAAGCAGTTGCTGTACAATTAACTGATTATCTTACTGAAAATCATCTACATGAGAAATTCCAGTCTGCTTATAAACCTTGTCATAGTACTGAAACAGCGCTATTGAGGGTTCAAAATGATATCCTTCAAGCTCTAGATAACAGTGATTCTGTTATTCTTGTCCTACTGGATCTGTCGGCGGCTTTTGACACCGTGGATCATTTAATGTTATTAACAAGACTATCGAAACGCTTTGGCATAAGGGGTCGTGTGTTGGATTGGCTTACCTCATACCTTACATCCAGGAAACTGTTTATGCGTGTTGAGGGAACTGATTCGTTATTGAGTGATCTTGATTGTGGTGTACCTCAGGGATCTGTGTTGGGTCCTCTGTTGTATTCACTCTATACTGCCCCTCTCGCGGATGTGGCTAGGCGCCACAATCTGCGCTTTCACTTTTTTCTGATGATGGGCAACTTTACATTGCATTCAAAACGAATGATCGTGATGATTTAATATCATCTAAGATCCGTATGGAGAAATGTATACTTGAATTGGGAAACTGGTTGATGTTGAATAAATTGAAACTAAATAGTGGCAAAACGGAGCTTATATTAGTCCATTCACGCTATCATCTGATGCTTCCCTTAAATTATATCATGGTGGGAAAGGAAAAAATTGTGCCAACTGTTTCAGCAAGAAATCTGGGGGTGATTTTTGATGAGTGGATCAGATTGGGCGAACATATTAATGGTATCTGCAAGTCAGCTTACTACCATATTAGGAATATTTCAAGAATTAAGAAGTATCTACCTCGAAATTGCTTAGAAATAATTATTCATGCATTTATAACTTCAAGACTGGATTATTGTGACTCCCTGTTGTATGGTGTACCCAAATATTTGCTTCAGAAGCTTCAGAGAGTCCAAAATACTGCAGCTCGTTTACTAACTGATACTAAGAAATCGGCGCATATCACCCCAGTTCTTATCGAATTGCATTGGTTACCTGTCCAATACCGTATTCAATTCAAGATTATACTTCTTGTCTATAAAGTTGTTAATGATCTTGCTCCATCGTATCTGAAGGAACTTATGCTGTGTCGTACTTCGCAGCGTACTCTTCGATCAAATGGAAATGAATTGCTCCAGATTCCTTATTCTAGACTAAAGACATACGGAGACAGATCGTGCTGTGTTGCTGGACCAAGATTGTGGAATGATTTACCTGTTCATCTTCGGATGTGTGAATCATTAACCATTTTTAAGAAGTTTCTTAAAACATATCTTTTTAACTTGTTTTTAAATAGTGTATGATGTATTCTATTGTTTTAACATTCTTAACACTAGTTTTAAGATTGGATTTTGTATTACTGTAAAGCGCCTAGAACAGTCTTGGTTTGTGCGCTATATAAATGTTTATTATTATTATTATTATTAACATAAGAATATATAGAATAGCATCCATTATCGTAATAACAAAACGCATGTAAGATATAAATACCGGTACTAAACCACTAAACCATTCATATGTAATATGCACCTGAAGAACTTTGAACAAAGTGAAAACGTTAGTGCAAAAACAAAATGAATGGTCAAATCTTCAGTTGTCAGACCACAAACATTTTTCTATATCTCTCAACTTGTGTTCAAATATATATATATATATATATATATATATATATATATATATATATATATATATATATATATATATATATATATATATATATATATATATATACATATATTGTGATCATGCCTCGTTCTTCAAAAATCACTCTGCAAGTATATTTTAATGGCATTGAGCGATTGCGCGTATACAGTTTGGCATTGCTAGCTTCACTGAAGCTTGTATATCTTTATATTTACCGAGTGCTCCTTTATATATCAGTTAAACACTTGTATGGTGATAAAATCCTAAATAAACCATATAAACCTTCACCGACGTCCTTGATTGAATAATGGCCCATTTACTGATTTTGTTAGCTTAAAATATTAAGAATATTAGCATGCATGCAACCAACATGCATAGTGTAAAAAACGCGATAAGCCGGCGGGAATTTGGTTTATGAGTATATGCATGCGTGCATCAGTGTTACAGTGATCCGCTTACAACGAGAAAACCTATATACGTATATGCCTATATACGTATCGTCATCGCTGCAGGATTGTCATAAAGTATTGGGAAATCCTGCATTAATCAATTAATAAAATCAATTGTAAAATATATGCTTTTTAAAAATATAAAACCAATTTAACACTCAAATCCGGAACGGTAACAAGTATTAATGTAATGAAACACAAAGCAAAGGCTTATATAGTCACCTTAGTGCGTTTCTGTTGCTTTCTTTTAAACAACTTCCTATTCCGTATTATCACATATATTATTTTCCAAGCAGTATAAACAATAGGTTTTTTACCACAAACCTATCATATTAACATTGGTCATTGGGAATTGTAATTTAATATAACACAAATAGGATTTTTTTATCAGAAAATATATGCCTTCATCTTAGCTTGAATCAAGCGTATTTTAATTAATGACTTAAAGTGCTTTCCAAATTGATCCGAAATATCCAACTTATTTGATTGCTCTTCCTTTTGACTTTTTTTATCATGTTTTCCAACTTATCTTGCGAATTATTTACCGCATCGTATTGCTTTGTGACATCATCACATGGTGTCTTAAATTTCACCACTTCCTTTCTATGCCCTTCCTGTATGTTGTCATTTTTTCACATTTACTTTCGCGTCAACATGATACTCGGTTACACCGTGCTTGCTGAATATGCTCACTTTTTACGATCATATACAAGATTTCCAACAACTATAGGTATTGTGTTGCCTAAATAAATGGCTAAGAATTTTCACGGATTTAACGAGTCGTACGAATCTCGTGAAGTTCACCACTTGGCTGGTGCACTCTTAAGTCCTTCACGACTCGTGAAACATTCCTTACAAGTTGTCACGCGAGTCGTGAAATTTCACGGATTTAACGAGTCGTACGAATTTCGTGAGGTTCACCACTTGGCTGGTGCACCCTTAAGTCTTTCACCACTCGTGAAACGTTCTTTACAAGTTGTCAAGAGTCGTGAAATTTCACGGATTTAACGAGTCGTACGAATTTCGTGAGGTTCACCACTTGGCTGGTGCACATTTAACTCATTCACGACTCGTGAAACATTCCTTACAAGTTGTAACGAGTCGTGAAATTTCACGGATTTAACGAGTCGTACGAATTTCGTGAAGTTGACCGCTTAGCTCCTGCACTCTTAAGTCCTTCACGACTCGTGAATCATTCATTACAAGTTGTAACGAGTCGTGAAATTTCACGGATTTAACGAGTCGTACGAATTTCGTGAGGTTCACCACTTTGCTGGTGCACATTTAACTCATTCACGACTCGTGAATCATTCCTTACAAGTTGTAACGAGTCGTGAAATTTCACGGATTTAACGAGTCGTACGAATTTCGTCAGGTTCACCACTTGCCTCGTGCACTCTTAAGTCCTTCACCACTCGTGAAACGTTCTTTACAAGTTGTCACGAGTCGTGAAATTTCACGGATTTAACGAGTCGTACGAATTTCGTGAGGTTCACCACTTGGCTGGGTGCACTCTTAAGTCCTTCACCACTCGTGAAACATTCCTTACAAGTTGTAACGAGTCGTGAAATTTCACGGATTTAACGAGTCGTACGAATTTCGTGAGTTCACCACTTGGCTGGGTGCACTCTTAAGTCCTTCACGACTCGTGAAATATTCCTTACAAGTTGTAACGAGTCGTGAAATGCTGCTGTATTGGACAACCATCAACATGCCTTGTCAGAATTAGCGGAAATGTTTTCTATATTCATTTGGTCACTTATCACTAAAAGAGTGGAGCGATCTTTGACATCGTCAAGGACAAGGTCACGCTGGCAAATATTTATTTGGCTGTTTTACAGTATATATATTTCTGCGCATCTAAAGTTCGCTGATCATACAAAATTTTCAAAAGTTTTGATTTAAAGAAAATCGCACGCCTATCATGGACGTAATAGTCAATTGTTTGAAGAATAATAATATTATTTCAAAATTTTTGTAAAGGATAGAACGTAACTTTACACTGAAAATTTAGGAAAAGCTTTAAGGTTTAAATTATATAGGGATTCTTATGCTAATTTTCGCGCAAAAATCATACGGTTGGCACTGCTTTATTTTTTATCACGACGAGCCAGCAAATATATTATTGTTTAATACAATAAATATTATAAATGCTTTCATGAATACAGTCACCGTATAGTGAACCCCTTTTAATATTCCACGTTTTTCTTTAATAATTGCATTTCTTTCTCCATATATCAAAAATGTGCTAAATAACCAAATCCAACATTTTCATCTCCCACCCTAATTCATATTCTACCACTGGCAAACAAAACAAGTTTACTAACAGTTATTATCTCTGTATTCGGCTTTTGTGCTAAACCAAGAATCGCGTTTCATGCATTAAATAAAGGCTTTTTTAAAGTCAATTTACTCACTCATTTATTAGTCATTACTGGTTCATTTCAAAAATTAAACGAGTTCATAAGATACGGCTAAACCTCACAACACCACCCGACATGAACCACTTACAAACTCACGTGACTATATGCTAAGAGCCATTCAGTATAAATCTACCATATTTTGCCACTTGACACAGGTGATAGGCATTTTCTAGCACCTGTTCCTACATCACACAGGTGGGGTAAGCACCTGCTAGCATGCAGTTTCTACCACTACAACCTTGGACATATCTTTGAAACCATTCCAACCAATATTGAAAAGTTAATCCACATTGACAAAAAAGCTCGTCACACCATCTTGTTCAGCCCCATGCTGTGAACAGGGCCAAAACACCTTTCCGTAATTTATTATAACACAAGCTCAACATTATGTTGGCGGAAGGGAGGCTTAAGAAACACAACACAATTTACATAGATTCATGATAAGTTATATGCGGTTTTTGTACAGAGAGAGATAGTCTCAACCAGTTGTGTCCAAGATTGCTGCACCATTTATACCATTTACGTGACCATTCACTAACATCACAATTGACATAGCCTGTAGGCAGTTACTGGCACATTCTACTGCCTGACACAGATAATAAACACCTGCTTGCGACTGCTACCACTTGGACAAGTCCACCTGCAGTTGCTACCAATTAACACATGCAGGTGGTAAGCAGCTGCTGGCGCCCGCTAACCAACTGATTCAGATTGTGGGCTAGTTAATTTCTTAATTAGAAAAGTAGTTTTGCATGGCGAAAAATAATGTAAGTTTTGTTTTGAGGAAAAATCACGTTTATTTGCTATTGCAATGATATTATGTGGTGTTTCCACAATGGTAGGGGAACTATTGCCAACCACATGTAATCAGTGAAGACCAGCTTAAGGTCTTATATAATATATATATATAATATATATATATTCAGATATATATAATAAGGTATATATAATATATATATATTATATATAATAAGGTATATATAATATATATAATAAGGTATATATAATATATATATATTCAGATATAAGCTCATTAAGCTGTGAACACATACAGTATGTACACAAAACGTTTCAACATACATCATCATATTGTATCAATTTGTCGGAGTATGGCCCTCATATCTGTAACATTGTTTTGTTGGCTGTGGCAACCCTTCGTATATCAGATGCCGTTCGGCTTCAAATGCGACTTAATAAACACTGACATTGTTGGAATACGAAATTATATTTATTAAGGGTACTGTATATGCATTTATTTTCACACGAGTTTCAAACTATTGCAGCCTTAATGAACAGTGAAAATACATCACTAACTGACTAACATACAGAAATACTCCATATTTTCTCATCAGTTATGATTATTATTACAAATCAAGTAACATGCAGTAGAAATTCTTTAAAAATTTATTCTGTTTTATATTTTTAAAGCAGAGCAGCATGCTTTCATTTTGTTTTGGTATTGTCATGTCTGGTATTAAGATGCAAGTCAAATGGGCCATTCCATTTTGTTTTAAACAAGGTGCTCTATGGAGCGTTAACTCGCTGGAGCTATACCGAATACGCGCATTACTGTACAGTATATGATACCAGATACAGTACACAGCTATTTCAATTAAGATCTAAGCCTGGCCCCGAGCTAAGCGGAAACGTCGAATACGGGCGCGAAAACTTAACCGACACTAAAATGCGGTACCCTACAAATAAAACTTCCTGCGTTTATGGCCCACAAGTAAAATTATATTTCATAGTACGTTACATTCTTCTGTCGGCCGCGAGTTTAAAACGTCCAAACTAAAATATTTTGGATCTTTTGGGCTCAAAATATTATAAAACTGAAGAGAGAAGTGAGACGAATCCACTGGTATACGGCCGAGAAAGAGAAAACCAACGATACCAAAGTTATCAAGGATCAAACGCACGGCATTTTGTATAATTTGAACGATTTGTCAACAAATATAAATACAATTTCGCTTTAGTCTAGGACCTGCATATGAGTTTGTATGCGATTCATTTAGGACAGGTAATCTCAAATGTTTTAGGGTAAAATGACCATGGCGGTCAACATGGCATATGTGCGAAAACCTGAATCCGGGGCGAAAGTCCTGAAAATGACCCCGCCCTGAAACGGCATTGTCAACATAGCTCTAACTTCAGAAAAGGAAAAGCGATAGCCTTTCTGAAGTGCTTATAGTGTTTAGAAGGGTTGCTTTTAGGGGTGGTCATTGGAAGGAAAAATTTGTCGAAGTATAATATTTTACCAGAAAATGGCTATGCACCACCCCAGGTAAATGCTGATTATGCACAAAATAACTAATATGCCTGGCAGAAATTAAATATTCTTATTTCCTAAAAAAAATTATCATGAGGTGAAAAACTATGCTTAATTTAATATAAATATTGTTGATTTCATAAGGATTGTCATTGTTTTCTTTAAATATAATACATTTTATTTCACTTACCCCCCACGAAAACACGATTTCAGCCATATTTTGCCGTCTTGTTTGCTTTCTATCGCCGAATCTTGCAAATATCATCCAGTTATTGTACTTTTACATAATCATAAATGGCTGAAGAAGATTTCAAAGAAGGTTTCATCCACTTTTGTAACAGTGCAGTGTATTTTACCTTCGATATTGTGTCCTTCGATATTCCGCCAAATTGTCGCCATTTTAATGGCTCGCCGCTTCTCTCTCTGATAAATGCAACTTCTTCGTTTCCATATGTATTTAGATTACAGTATCCAAGAGTACTTCATTGTAGAATAGTCCCAATCCAAAAATTGGCAAGATTTGTGCCATTAGGAAGGAAAAATCCTCCCGTATACCATTTAGGTTCAAAATAAAAAACAAATCATTTGAAAGTCACGCGCAATCTTCGCGAAAACTTCTCGTGGACACATGACAGGGGGGGTTGAATATTTTCACGAATATGTTCGCCACCACAGAAACATAACTAAATATATTGTATTTATTGTATTTTTATGATTTATGACAAAACTACGCAAATAGTATTTATTGTTTTTATTATAAATCATAAAAATACAATAAAATACAATATATTTAGTTATGTTTCTGTGGTGGCGAACATATTCGTGAAAATATTCAACCACCCCTGTCATGTGTCCACGAGAAGTTTTCGCGAAGATTGCGCGTGACTTTCAAATGATTTGTTTTTTATTTTGAACCTAAATGGTATACGGGAGGATTTTTCCTTCCTAATGGGACAAATGCTGCCAATTTTTGGATTGGGACTATTCTACAATGAAGTACTCTTGGATACTGTAATCTAAATACATATGGAAACGAAGAAGTTGCATTTATCAGACAGAGAAGCGGCGAGCCATTAAAATGGCGGCAATTTGGCGGAATATCGAAGGACACAATATCGAAGGTAAAATACACTGCACTGTTACAAAAGTGGATGAAACCTTCTTTGAAATCTTCTTCAGCCATTTATGATTATGTAAAAGTACAATAACTGGAAGATATTTGCGAGATTCGGCGATAAAAAGCAAACAAGACGGCAAAATCCTGTTTTCGTGGGGGGTAAGTGAAATAAAATGTATTATATTTAAAGAAAACAATGACAATCCTTATGAAATCAACAATATTTATATTAAATTAAGCATAGTTTTTCACCCCATGATAATTTTGTTTAGGAAATAAGAATATTTAATTTCTGCCAGGCATATTAGTTATTTTGTGCATAATCAGCAATTTACCTGGGGTGGTGCATAGTATTTTCTGGTAAAATATTATACTTAGACAAATTTTTCCTTCCAATGGACACCCCTAAAAGCAACCCTTCTAAACATTATAAGCACTTCAGAAAGGCTATCGCTTTTCCTTTTCGGAAGTTAGAGCTATGTCGACACTGCCGTTTTAGGGCGGGGTCATTTTCAGGACTTTCGTCCCGGATTCAGGTTTTCGCACATATGCCATGTTGACCGCCATGGTCATTTTACCCTAAAACAGTTGAGATTACCTGTCCTAAATGAATCGCATACAAACTCATATACAGGTCCTAGACTAAGAGCATATTTTATACTTTGGGACTGATCTTTCTCTTTGATGTGAACATTTATTCTTATAGTTTAAGGTTGTTTAATATTGATCCTTTCGTAAGTCTTCTACCAGCAACCATTCGACAATATTTCATTTTAGCGTTGTTTTTGCCGTTACGTTGGCTTCGCGTTACTTTTGTTTTAAATACTTTGATCGCGTCAAAAGAGTTATTTTTTAGGCCAGTGACATAGTCAAAAGACTTCGCATTAATGTCTTTGTGATTTTATAGAGATATCTCCAGAACTGAGGATTTTAGAAAGCGTTATCTGTACTTTCTCAAAGTTGTAGACAAGATATGTTGTTTACGTCTAATTTGGAAAATCTGATCTACTTGACCCACGAGTTATCGTCGAACGAAGGGATTCCGGCAGCTTGTCGAGTATTTGTGGAACAATAGTAGCATACGAAGTTTTATCTCCTCCCAGTGTTTTCCGACCTCAGGACAAATCTTTATCCGATTTACAAACATTGATTAAACATTCATTTCTTTTGTATTTTCCTCATGTATTATTAATGAATTTTTTAATTATATTTATATAGCTAATTCAAAAAAGGTTGTCCTTCAAAAAGTCTTAAACCTTAAACATTGAGCGCGCAAGGAATGATGAGTGTTGCTTATTTGGAGCCTTAGATTGGCTATTAGCTTAGTGAACCAAATAGCGCTACATCGAAAGATAAGAGCTCTTGCAATTCAACATTTAACAAGACGCTTGCTAAGCGTTTACTCGAGCTAAAGGAGTGTTTTTGCTTGAGCTTTTAGAAGCGGAGAGTTTGCATTTGTAAAATATCGTTCATACATTTTACATCTTACTCGTTTAAAGTGCATTATTTACAAGTTAATTCAGCGACCTACCTTGTGGCGTAGTAGTTTAGGCGCCGCTTCCGAAGCTTGGTTCTCGAGTTCGAATCCGGTACGGTACTATTTTATTTTCAAATTTTAAAAAAAAAATTTCAACTTCTTTTGAGTCTGATTTTAAGGTTAGGTCTTATATAGGATTAGGAGTTAGGGTTGTGTGTGGGGTGTGTTTAATTTTAAGAGAATATTTTTAACACTTTAGGACTAAATTTCCTAACTGCCGGGCACGCAGTATTTTGAAAACACTGCCTGGCTGCCGCATGTGGACTACTATTTCGATTCCGATGGAATTAAGTTCATAGCTTATATTTGTTCATAGTCTGCAAATTCACTTGTTTGTGCCTTTTTCTGTACAATTTATATTCTCAATGAACGATGTTTTTTCTGCTGTTTTGGTATTATTTCTTTAATTAAAAAACTTGTATTTAAACCAATTTCTACATAGCAAATGTATTCTGCTATCCTGACAAAAAATTTTGACAGTTTTTTCTTGTACTTTTATCTTTCCTAAAGTTAACATTTTTGTTTTTTCACCTTCGCAAAAACTCTTGTAGAGTTTTTTGCCGCCATCTTGTTTTTCGCTACTCGCCGTATATGAGCTGTTATTTTACGCTCACATGCCATCGACCAATCACGAGTCTTCAATAGCTAGGGTCTATTGCATGCCCGATATTTTACGATGTAGGACAGGAGTATAATGGACAGTAGCTTATCGTGGCTTTTTTTCCTTGTTTATCAAACTTTTTAAGATGTTTTATCAATATCTAACAGACGACAAACGACGTGGCATATAGTAATGAAAAGGATTTAAAACATTAAGAGCTTTTTTCTACTAGTTTTGTTTAAAATTTTAAAAGTGCGGGAAAACGTGTCTTCGCGAAATTCATTTGTTTACAATGAGGTTAGTAATATCATTTTTTCATTAAAATTAGGTCAAATCACTTCTAAAACATGCCTTTGTTCTGCGTCTGGAATTTGTCTTGCATGATGAGTGCGATCGCACGATGCTTCGATATATAAGTCCTTGTATTAGTACTCGAGAGCAACTATGGATACTTATCAAAGGTTTGGAACCTTAACAGTATTGGTGAAATATAGTCACAAAATCAATGCAACACGACGTTGAGGTATTCTAGCTCTCGAAATAAACGTTTGATTTTTTTTTTTATTTCTTTGAACATTTCAGTAACAAAACTGAAAACGTGAAACATGGGCATGAATGAAATATAGCAACTACAACATTAGGGTTGAAGTAAGGTCCATAATTTATCAAGAATCCAAAAATAAGGAACTACAACATTCGGGTTGAAGTAAAGTCCATAATTATCAAGAATTCAAAAATAAAATAATTATAAAAATAGTAAGTAATAAAGTATTAAAGTAGAAAATGAGCTATGAGTCTGTATTTAACAAAGCGATCAATATTGATGAAACTAAATTGGTGCACAAGACAAAAGATATAATCACTCGAAAATTGCGTCCCATCCCGCAAGAAATAGACCTTATGCATAATGATGTCACAAGGCTTGATGCCCGCGAGGAATGCTGGTCTTAATAGTCAATGCCCGGCAAAATTTCGATAGTGGCCATTGTGAATTGTTTAATTTTTCCAGGCGATGACTACTAAGACCAGCATTCCTCGCGGGCATCAAGCCTTTTGACGTCATTATGCATAAGGTCTATTGACGGCCGTCGATAAATAAAAGATCATACGTCCCAACTTTTGTGCGCTGTTAGAATTTTGCCGATATCGATTTGCTCGAAGGTTGCAGACACGTCATGCATGTATGAAGTTTTTTAGCGGACAAAATATCTGTTATTATGTGCTATACATTGATGTTATGTGCAAATACATCGATGTCATAAACCGATACAACTAAAAGATAAACCGATACAGATAAAAGATGAGGAAATGAAAGTAAGTGCCAATAAAAGATGAGGAAACGGAAGTAAATACCAATAAAAGATGAGGAAATGGAAGTAAATCGGAAAAACGGAAGTTGAGCGACGCGGCGACATACAACAATGGCGTCTCTTGGACCACGCATTTGGCTTCCTAATTCAGAAAACTTTCGTGAATTGGTTGATTTAATAAGAACTGCTGAACAAAGTCGTACTCATTGTGACTCGCCAGACTTTTATTGTCGTAGATTAGAAGAGTATGAACGCACTGCATTGAGTGTTTTAAGAACAAGAATCGCTGAATCGTATACAACGGAGCAGTTTTTAATCAACAATCTAAATACTATGTACTTAATTAAATAGTTTACGAAATGAAGTCGACGTTATTGTTGAAAATTATGAACGGACCCAGAGCGCTTTTCACTAGAAGAGTCTTACGATCGTGCGGTTTGTACGGCGGAAAGAAACGGGCTCGTTGGTATATAGGCCAAGGATACAACTGTCACAGAAGAGCAGTTAACCACATTGCTTTTTAAGTTTAGATATAGGTAATGAGAACCATATTGGTGTCCTAGTAGTAAATTTATGCCACAATAGTCCCTAAATGTTAGATAAAAAATGTAGTGTGAAATATGATAGTGTGATGGCCTCGTGTTGGTGGTACAATTTATGCTTGTGAAAATAATGTTGCATTTGATAAGCCTGAGAATAAAAAATAAAAAACCACTTGTATATGTATAAATGTGAACCTAAGAAATATAAGTGTAGGTGTAGACTTTTGGAACATAAAATTGGAGATGCGTGTGTGAAATTGTATCGGTAAAATATCCTGTGGTGTAAAAAAATTTGATCATACTCAAGGAGTATGATCTCGCTGTACTAAAAAGCTTGTATGGAGGCATGTAAAATATATAAGGCGAGAGAAGGAGATAGTCGTGTGTGTAAAATTCAGTATCCCTGAAAGGCTGGCTGCGGCACAGACGCATTATTTGGTACACACGAAGTATGAGTACGTGGTATTCGGAAACGAGAATTCAGTTCTTCGGGTAGCGATGTGAACTGCTGCACTGAACCACCTTGTGATGCGTTTTCTTCACGTGTTTGCGAAGAATGCTGTAAATTGGTCACCGCGCTTAAGATGGACTGAACAAAATCCTAAACATTTGATATTCTGCCCTGTCTCTCCTCTGCCATGTTTTTCAATATGTATTCACCAGCTTGGCGCCTCTACTTGGCACGCGCAATTTTGCCGCGTCGCTCAACTTCCGTTTTTCCGATTTACTTCCGCTTCCTCATCTTTTATTTGTATTTACTTCCGCTTCCTCATCTTTTATTGGTATTTACTTCCGTTTCCTCATCTTTTATTTGTATCGGTTTATCTTTTAGTTGTATCGGTTTATCTTTTAGTTGTCTCAGTTTATAACATCGATGTATTTGCACATAACATCAATGTATAGCACATAACATCAATTTATAGCGCATAAACTAGATTGATACATTTCAGATATTTTGTCCGCTAAAAAACTTCATATGCATGGATAGGGAGAGATTTTCTATTAAGGTGGCTCAATATATTAATCCTCGCATAATGCCTATTGCACTATAAGAATCGCGAACATATGAACAAATGTTGTTGCATCTCAGATGTTGACGTCATTAAAAAATTCAATTTTTGAAAAATAAATGCACTGTATCCCATTATTTTGTCCGGTGACCTATGTTCAATTTTGCATGCTGTATTTTACTGTATCTTTCATTATACAAAAAATAAAAAGTTCTGTAATGCCAAAAAAACTTTTCCGCTTCTCCATCGTGATGGCTTACCGCGAATATTTACAATATACATGTGCTCCTGCTAAACTTGGTGTTTTGTTTTACTTGTCAGGATGCTGAACATTCTAAGCTCCATTTCTTTGAATGGCTAAGGTTTCTGTGTAGTTAAGGTGAGTTCATTACTGTATTTTAAATGCAAACGGTATGAAATACGCGTAGTGAATATTGTTCCCCAACTTCCCCTTGAACTCGAGTTGTGACAGCTATACCACCACACAAGGTATATATACGCAGGGTGTATAAAAAAACGCACTACAGTTCTAAAATGTCCACTAAACTGAAAATTGCGCAAAATTTTACAACTTCGTGTTAATATGGGTAGGTTGGGATCTTCTGGTATCTCTATCACAAAAATTATTCTGAAAAGTAAATTTTCGAGTGTAGCAGGACTGTTTTTTTTTTAAAACCACTTTAACGGGTTTGAAACGCAACTTGAATTTCATAGGGTGCGACAATTGTCTGGTACATTTTTCGACTATATAAGCCGAGTATATTTATACCAACGACACTTATAAACATAGTGAATACAAGGGCGTTGTGAAAACCCGGAATATCACGGAATATTACCGCATTTTCACGGAATATACCTGAACATCACGATATTTTCCGATGGTAGCCATGCGACTGTTTATAAACATGGACGTCTGACAACATATTTTATTACAAAAGTGATGGATCTTTCCCAAGTAACAAACAATAACTCTATACTGGAAGTGTATGAAATGTTGTTTATATCATTATTACTAGTGTTCACCAAAAATTTTGAATCAATATGATTAATTCCTCCTGAGTTACGGCGTCTTGAAAAATAAAAGTGCTGACGTCCGCATTATTTTCGAACGCCTTCAGAACTGTGTTGGTATAAAATTGACCATTTTATACCACCAAGCATTTATCCAAAAATCAAATGCTAAAGTAAAGGCAAGTTTGAGCCACGATGTTTAAATTCTTGTTTATATCAGGTAAAATTCGTACATTCCCTCGTCTGTAACGATTTATAATAAACATTGAGTAACTATAAATTACATACATTTTTATTTGTAAATAATGGTAATATCATACTAGAAGTTCTAAATTCTTCCTATATTATAGTATATACGTTTTTGTAAATATACAATATTTTTCTAATCAACCAACCCTGTAAATGATCTGCCTCGTACCCAGGCGCTTTAAATAATTACAATACATAAGTATTCAGGTAGGTAGGCGACGCGCGAAGGGGCTAATTGCACTCTTCCCATCAGCCCCTTCGCCCATCTATCCCCACTACAATACTTCATGTAAACTCGTCCTATGCGCATCACTGTTTTTTTACAAAGAGACGCCTGGGTACGAGGCAGGTAAATGATAGATGTATTTTCAACCTTCTGGTTGCAAAGTCTATATTTTATTAATAAATTCAAATTAAAAAAAATTCAAATTAACCTTAACCAATAATTTTTAACTAAATTTTGTGTATAACACAGTTCTGAAGGCGTCCGAAAATAATGCTGACGTCAGCACTTTTATTTTTCAAGACGCTGTAACTCAGGAGGAATTAATCATATTGATTCAAAATTTTTGGTGAACACTCGTAATAATGATATAAACAACATATAAAACTTCCAGTATAGAGTTATTGTTTTTTACTTACCGTCAAAATGGGAAAGATCCATCACTTTTGTAATAAAATATGCTGTCAGACGTCCATGTTTATAAACAAGTAAGTATAGCCTTTGATCGACAACGTTTACAACAGCTTCACTTGCTTTGGCGAATCTTTGGGGTTTTTATACATTTGAAAACATGGCACAAGAACATCTGAGAAATGTTTGAGGTGTTACTCTGAGTTTGCCTAACCACGGTGGGAATCGAACCCGCGACCTTTGGGATACTAGTCCAATGCTCTACCAACTGAGCTACGAGGTCAAGTCGGTTCGAGTTGGTGATATTTCGGAACTGAGCTTAGTTCCTAATCTTAGAATATCTTTGATAACGAAGGAACTAAACTCAGTTCCGAAGTATCACAAACTCGAACCTAGCGTAGCTCGGTTTGTAGAGCATTGGACTAGTATCCCAAAGATTGCGGGTTCGATTCCCACCGTGGTCAGGTGTGGATGCACACTCAGAACAAACACAAAAAGTATCTGAGAAATATTTTATAAATTGATATTTGTTGTTTTAAGTCTTGTGATTAAATACAGTCTTATTTATACAAGCAATTTCTGCTCTATATATAGGAGAGATCAATATATGGTTGCATTGGAAAATGAGAAGGTAAATCGCCTGCTTTGGTCCATTAGGATTGAACTCAAGATATGGTCTTGCACAATGGGACGACTGGCAACATGATAAACCTGCGGAGACAACTTCAAAAACAGCCGAGAAATCGACGTTTTTATAGCTGTGATGAATCGACTTGACCCAACATATATGAAGATTACATTCTGCCGAACGACCATATCTATGGGATGTGTGTGGTAAAGATTTTGCATCGACTAACAAGTTGAAAACGGCATGAAAAAATCCACCGAAAAACGTCCTCTGAATGTTCAAACTGAAATCCGATCGAAAAGTGTGTTTAAGTGAGATATGCAGCGCTATAATATTGTATATAGTATTATCAATTGCATTGTCTATTTTTTTCAAGGATAATCTCAACAGGCATTTGAATATGCATGAACGAAGAGGGATCGAACCCAAACATACCTGTAACGTTTGTGCTGAGACTTTCCGTAACATTTTCCGCCTTCAAACCCATCAACGATATCCATCAAGTCGGTAGTGGAACCAAGCATAAACTCGCAAGTGCTAACAACGAGGAGAGCGAAACGAACGAAGATTGCCGAACTAACTTCTTCACCCGTAAATGAAGGTAGGTATGGAAATAGTCTATTTGATGATTTAATATTTAATTAATTTCTCTTTGAAAGAGCCTCGACAACCACCGCCGTAAACGAAGGAACTTCTGTATCTGCTGCTAGCGCTGCTGTCAGCGAAGCTACTCAAACTTTTCCCCAAGATCCGACTACATTACCGAGTAAGCTATCTCCACTACACCGAGAGCACTGGCGCGCAATGCGCACTCGACAAAGTCATGGCAACAGAGTACAAGATTGGTACAATTATGGCTAAATTCTACGGATATGAGTCAACTTGTGCAATACGTCGAAGATATATTTCGGGATGAATCAACCTTGTTCCGGCTGAATTTACCGTGTGGTTCATTTTGTTCAACAATGAGAGGGAATATCTCCGGTACCACCATCATTCGTCAGAGGTCAGAAACTTTGGGGATTTCGAACAATTTCGCGAGGTACTGCAAAGCCTGGATGTTTTCGAATGGGCAAGACAACAATGTCCCAACTCAAAATGGGTCGTCAAGGACATAACCAACGCTGCATTCTACGTAACAAGACTACGTGGACACCCCATAGGACGTCGTGTGCGTTTACCTGTATTTGTGTTTGAAAATCGTGCTGTTGTGTCGCTAGACTGTAAAGGCCCAAAGCGGAAGCAATCAAATATGCAGGCATTTGGTCGATTTCTTTTGGATCTTAACTGGAATGTACTTTCGCAGCTACCCGATTGTCAAAAAATGTGTGACTTGTTTTATGACATTATTCTCATGGGTTTGGATACAATTTTTCCCCAAAAATCTGTTAAACTCCACTGTAGAGACAAAGCGTGGATTACCCCTGAAATCAAACTCCTCATCTCCCAACGACAAAAGGCCTTTGCCTTGGGAAATACAATTGAATACAACAAATTGCGAAATAAAGTAATTCACGTCGTGAATTACTGATAAATTATCAATTACTGATAAATTATCTGTGGAAGAACCTACCGTTTTGTACCCTATCTCTGTTGTTGATGTCGAATCGCGTTTAAAAGCAGTTAAATCGAATAAAGCTCCTGGTCCAGACTCTCTGCCAAATTGGATTCTCAATAACTTTTCAATGGAGATTTCAGAACCTGTGACAATGATTTTTAATGCATCCATTAAACAAGCACAAGTTCCAATGCAGTGGAAAGAAGCAAATGTCGTTCCCGTCCCTAAGACATCCTCGGTCACGGATATATCTTAGACCTGCGACCTTTATCTCTGATCGCCACGCTCTCAAAGGTTCTTGAATCATTTCCATTTCAATGGATTATGGATACCATTAAGTCTCAGTTGGACCCAAAGCAATTCGGATCGTTAAAAGGCTCTTCTACGATAGACGCATTAATTAGCATGTTCCACTGTTGGTATTCTAACACAGACGGCAATGGCGAGACTGTTCGTGTTTTTCTGCTTGACTTTAGTAAAGCATTCGACAGAATCAACCACAAAATCCTGATAAAAAGATGCAATTACTAAATATTGATAAATCCTTAATAAACTGGGTTATTGATTTCCTGATGCAAAGAAGACAGAGGGTGAAATTGGGTTCTTCGTTCTCTGATTGGTCCTTGGTAAATGGAGGCGTCCCGCAAGGTACAATCCTTGGCCCATTACTCTTCCTCGTCATGGTCAACGATTTGGCTATTAACTACAAAGATAGATGGAAATATGTTGATGACACTAGTCTCTCCGAAACAATCGGTAAAGGTTGTCAAAGTAACCTGCAATCCGTTATTAATAATATCGATCAATGGTGCACGAAAAATGATATGATGCTTAATCGTTCTAAATGCAAAGAGCTAATTATCTCGTTCGCTAAGGACGTCCCTAATCTTCGACCATTGTTTATTAAAGATCACTGTATGTCCCCAGTTTTATCAGCAAAGGTTCTTGGTCTGTACTTTTCTTCTGATCTTAGTTGGAACTTACATGTTGAACACATAGTACACAAGGCATCAAAGAGACTTTTCTCCGAGTGCTTAAACGCAGCGGTCTTGGAGGGAATTCTCTAATTCAAGTCTATACCACATGTATACGACCTGTGCTTGAATATGCATGCCAGGTTTGGAACTTAAACTCCCCTGACTATTTAAAGGAAGAAATCGAAAGAATTCAGAAGCGAGCCCTACGAATAATATGTCCTGACCTGTCGTACCGCAAAGCCTTGGAAGTTCATGAAATATCGTTGCTCTCTCAAAGACGAAATAATTTATGTAAATCCTATTTTAAGAAACTTCTCAACCCGGAAAATAAATTGAATGAACTTATCCCTAATAAACGCGAGGACTTACGTACTTACAATCTACGTAACGATCAGCATATTAACTTAATTAATTGTAAGACTACAAGATTTAGTAAAAGTTTTATTCCTTCTAGTATCGTATCATATAATGATTCATTTTAATTGTAATATAAATTTTAGTTTTAATATACCGTATATTACTATATGTATTAGTTTTACCATGTATTTTAAATGTCAACTCTGTACAATTCAGCTCTTAGCTGCCATTCAGATTTTGTAATAAATTCAATTCAATTCAATTCAATATGTAGTCTGTAACGATATACGATGGTCGGGAAGCCCGGCAAACTTCAAAGCTACAAAAAAGAAGGCCTTTGCTGGACGTTAAACTGTACCTCAACTTGCACAAATCCTTTGTATCAACTTCACGAAATATTATTCATCGTGGCTGCTAGTTTCATCTCAGTTAATCCCATTGGACGATTACTTAATTATACGAAAACATAGTGAGCTCAATTAACACCGCGCCCGTTCCCAAATTAACATAAACTCAGACAAAAACACAATACAATGACTTTTGTTTAGTTTCCAGACCATCATATTTTGATAAACCATATGACATCGACAAGTGGGCGGATGCACTTAGAGAAGATTTCTGTTAATTTGTCGGATGCTTTCGTACAAACTTGATTAATAATCGATATAAATATTTCACAGCGTTTTCCTAAACAGTAGAGACCTTACGATTTTAGGACGGCAACGCGACGGCGACGGCCAAAACAAACTCCTTCAAATAAATGGTAGTATAAAGACAGTTCGTGGTATATTATCAATCGCATGAAATTAATACTGTTGTAGAAGTTGACTACATGGGTATTATGGTTGGGAAGAGTTCTGCTGAACCCAGTTTGAAGTGCCACTTGTTGCGACTTCGAATGCAGCCGTTGTATCAAGACGTGAAAATTTGTGATTTGGCGTTGTAAACAGAGCGAAGACAATGTCTAAATTATTCATATATTGTAATTACTCAATTGTTTTCAATGTTCTATTGTATTGGTAGCCGTTGCCGTCGCGTTGCCGTCATAAAATCGTAAGGTCTCTGGTACCTTGCAGTTGCAGACGCTAAAGAGAACTAGAAGTTACTATCGCAAGGAAAGTGCTGCCTTGCCAACCAAGGAATCAAATGCAGCATGCGCAATTTGCTGAATAAGGGACTGTTTTCATGATCCCGCTTTGCCAGGACGAGATATGAGGCGGGTTGATTTAGAGGTATTTAAATAATTTCTAATAATAAATATTAAAGTCCAGCAAAGTGCTTTTAAAAGAGCCATATAAACCATTAAATTTAATTTTTTTAATAAAGATTAGTAACGTTTCGTCTTAACTTAAGACATCTTGAGACTATATTAATTACAAGCTGCAAGAATAATTAAGCATAAATTAAAGCTATCATAGCAATATTAAATTACAAGAGAGTATGAGTACACAAAACGTAAGGATAAGAAAGTGTAATGAAGAGAAGTGACGAACAAAAATGAAAACATACAAATTGGACGACAACACATGCAGACAAAACATAAAAAAGAGAGAGATCAGAATAGCTGAAGAGGAATTGAACTGCCTTGAACGTTGAAAAGGATTGGCTTCACAACTGTCCTTCGTCCTTTCAACCACTTCTCTATAGACGATATGTTGACGATTGCTTCCTATTTTCCGTCGTTCCGAGCATGTACAGCTCTTTCTCGCATATCTTAATCGCCTGCACACCAACATTCGCTTCACTAGTGAGATTGAACGTGATGGTAAGCTCCCATTTCTCGACATTGACATATTCCGCTCTAATGGAAAATTTCTTCTTCTGTTTACCGTAAACCTACGTTTACTGGTCTTTTTACCAACATGCATAGCTTCATTCCACTTACATACAAACGCAGCATAATATCTTGCTTAATACACCGCATCTTTAGCATTTGTTCTAGCTATCAGACTTTCCATCACCAACTTGAAGCAGCACGAAGAATGTTTATCTTAAATGGTTTCCCTTGTCATATGTTTGACCGATGTGTTAGAACTTTTCTTAACAAAGTATTTCAACCTAAGCTACCTGTTCATACTGTTCCTAAGAAAATAATTTATTTCTGTCTCCCTTTTACGGGCACTCACTCCTTGCAAATCCGCACGCAAATCAACCGTTTTGTCGTGCTGCTTTCCCACATCTTGATATAAGATTTGTCTTTCGATCAACTAGACGGCTTTCCACCTTTGTCTCCTTTAAGGACAAAATGCCCAAAGCTAAGATTCCGCATCGTATTTGGGTCAAACCACGCGGCATCTACACACCCGAGTTTTGGAACAACTGGGTATCACACATGTAAAAATCCTCCCCAGTCCAGCATTTTCTCACATCTTACATCCACAGGCCACACTGCTTCTATTGACGACTTTGAAATCCTCTCCTCTTGTTCAGATGACCAAGAACTCCTTATTCATGAAAGTTTTCTTATCTCTAAAATGAAACCCTCTCTCAACGTTCAAGGCAGTTCAATTCCTCTTCACCTATTCTGATCTCTCTCTCTTTTATGTTTTGTCTGTATGTGTTGTCGTCCAATTTGTATGTTTTCATTTTTGTTCGTCACTTCCCTTCATTACCCTTTCTTATCCTTACGTTTTGTGTACCTCATACTCTCTTGTATTTTAATATTGCTATGATAGCTTTAATTTATGCTTAATTACTCTTACAGCTTGTAATAACCTCGGGTCGGTACGACACCGAGGTCATAAATTCGGCTCCTATTTTTTTTCCATTTTGTGTCGAGCCGCGCGCGTAGTCAAAGACCCTGCGGAGGAGACGACAACTTCCGGTAAGTAAGTGTACTTCCAGGAAATTTCAAGCATCGGCCAAAGCGAAACGGAACCCGAAGCTGTCCTTGCACAAAATCCGTCAAAATTGTTGATTTAAAACCAGAAGATGTGATAATTTTGACATACATGTTTAGCTGGATAACTATTCTCGAGTATATGTTGATATAATGTACAATAATTCGTATGCATAGCATGGGAATACCGCGGCCAACTTTCACTTGTTTGATACTGCTAAGCATTTTATGGATGGTTCTTACTGTAACTGGTAGACAACAATTTTGCCAACTGTCCACTCATTACATTCTTCGACTGTGGTACAACTATTACTAATGATGGATCAGTTATATGCACCTAATTATATTTTCGGTACTTTGATATATTTTAAAAATATCTGAAGTGACTGTCGTTCTGCTATGTGCAATCAACAAATAGACTGATAATATTGTCTGTTCGTGTTACTAAATACAAGATGAAGTAGTGAAGTAGCTATGTATATCATTCACTCGTCCACAAAATATCCCAAATAGTGAATAAATACAGTTAAATAATTGCGTCAGTAAATTCTCTAAATTGTTTCTGTATTTAACTATTATCACTAAAATGTTAAAACGGAGCTTTGATTGACTGATTCACCATTTATACAAGTGAACTATTAACTGACTTTATAAAATAACATGTATATAACGCGTGTTCTGATTGGTCAAAAGCCGTGTTTGGATCAGGCCATCCAAACACGGAAGACTATCGTGTTGTTTTTATTTTATAAAACAATTACTTTATGGTTTCCGTGTTTGGATGGACTGATCCAAACACTTGGGAATGTTGCTCGAGTTAAGAAAAGCGGGCAAAATCACTCGCCTTCGGCTCGTGATTTCGCTCGCTTTTCTTAACTCTCGCAACATTCCCGCGTGTTTGGATCAGGCCATCCAAACACGGAAACCATAAAGTAATTGTATAATCGTAATTTGCACGATTTTTGCATATTTACCAGATACCCTATCCACACTGTAAATTAAAAAGGGCTGAAACGACCCCAAAAATGGGGCTAAAACGGTGACCGCAAAATAGATCTTTTTTTGGGGTCAAAATGGCACCTATAACAATGCGGCCCCTAAGGGGTGATTTGGCCCTTGCAGTGTAAGGGCTGTTTCAGCTTTTAGTAGGAGCTGTTTTGGCAAAAGCAGGGGCTATTTCAACTTTCAATAGGGGCCAATTCAGAAAATTAGGGGGCTATTTTGGCATTTCGAGGAGTTGATTTGGCTCCCATTTGTGGTCATAATGAACCCCAAAAAGCGTTGATTTGGCTAGCTAAGCGGAGCTGTTTTGGCTACTGAGTTACAGAGTAGTTTCAGCCCCAATGACGAGCTGCTTTAGAACCGAAGGAGCCGATATAGCTTTTCTAATGGTGTAGTTTTTTAGCACCCAAAGGGCCAATATGGTTCTATTTCTGAGCCATTATAGACCACAAGAAAGGCCAATTTAACCCCTACTTTTTTAACCAGAGCTATTTTGGCCCTCCCAGAAGAGCACAGTTTCAGCCCCAAACAAGAGCTGCTTTAGAGCCGAAGGAGCTAATATAGCTTTTTTCATGGTGTAGTTTGTAGCACCCAAAGGGTCAATTTGGTCCAATTTCAGAGCCATTATAGATCCAAAAGAAAAGCCAATTTAACCCCTACTTTGTTAACCGGAGCTGTTCTGGCCCTTTCAGAGGAGAGCTGTCTCAGCCCAATGAAGAGGTGCTTTAGAACCGATTGAGCTGATATAGCTTTTTGGTGGTGCCGTTTTATATAGCATTTAAAGTCATGTGCATGATTTGGTTGCACTCTTGCATGTAGACGTATTCTACATTGATGTATATAATGAATCAGGCAAAAATAATGGGGTTTATTAACTTTATTTGGTCTTATTACAATTTCTCCAACAGACCAAGATTGGAATTAATTATTGTAATATAAGTTGAGATAAATAATGTTCCAATTTCTGTATTATAAGCACAATACTATAACTAAAATTACAATATACATGCACAGTAGTCAGTATTATGTATCTCACCGAAATGTGGGAACCATCAAAAGATTCGTACATATATGCCATATGGCTCCGAAAGTTTACAATTCTAATTTTAAAGAGCAATCAATGTGGCCGCGGTTGTTAACGTGAACGCAATACGAATAATTTATAATACATTACCACAGTTCGGTGAGATGTGAGACAATACACACATTCCATCAATAACATTAACTTGGGTTAGCATATGTCAACATAACTCTCAAAAAGTGTAAAATTACTGTAGTACTAATATTCATGAGTCATGACAAGTCATTGAAGAGGGCTGTGACCCTCATTAGTGAGCTTAAGCAAGTGACGTTTTTGACAACACTGACGGCATGAGCAACGTCAGAAGACTGGATCAAGGACTGTGATTGGTGAAAAACGTCAACTTTACCTCCGGTCGACGTCCGTGTTGTCAAAAACGTCACTTGCTTAAACTCACTATTGGCAGTTGTATGCCATTTTCTGTGTTGCCCATGCACTACTATAGTCTGCAAGGCAGACAAGATGCTCTTCGTGTGGCAGTACTCAATATTGAAGATGTAAAAACTTGCCAATAAGGCGATAATTGCATCAACTGTTGCTTGTTATGGAACTTTCATCCTTTCCCTCGATAACGTATGATTGACAGTTTCTAGTCGTATTCTACTTCGCTGCCAGCGACCACAATATGGGTTGTGATAAGTTTGAAATTGTATCATTTGCATCTTTGGACTCCTACAAAAAAATACAATTAGAATGTATGCAATAATCCGCAATTACAGAGGGTTATAGGACACATAAGATATATAAGGTCTCACCAAGAAACCCAATAATAAAGCTCTTACATACATCAGACACAAAATACCTGAAAAAGTATATCACACCCGACCACTATAACCCTTCCAAAAGCATTAAGTATAACATACCAATATACAGTAATATTTTGAAATATCAAAATATATGCTGCCTCGCAACAAACTCTCCTAAAAATAAGCTCACTATAAGCACACAAATATTATTCAAATTTACAGTATACTGTATCATAAGAAAAATAAATACAAAATTGGAAACATGTAGAATGCGGGGTGATCTTATTGAAGCATACAAGATTATTAACGGACATGTTAACTATGGCCATCAAATGTTTAACCATAATTTGCATTATAGTACTCGTAATTTATGCAATGTATCATCCTGTAGGACCAGATTTGCGTTAGATTGTTTTAGCGTAAGAGTAATTAAGTATTGGAACAATTTACCAAACTCTGTTAAGTATGCAGTGCACCTAGTGTAAAGCCTTTAAGGCAGGACTTGATGATCTAAAAAGTTACAACCCGGATTCTCGTCACGGATATTGGTATTTATCGCAAGAAATCTTTAACAGAATTCCGGATAAGAATGACCATGTTGCTTATCTTAAATTGCATCCAGAGGTTGCTATGCGAAGACATATTTCTTGTTTCTAATTTTTAATAATTGTAATATATATTACTGTAAGATTTATATTTCTGTAATTTTCTTAGATGCATGAGTTGCCCAGAGAGGCATAATTAAATCTTATCTTATCTTATCTTATGAATTTCCATAGCCTGGTACAAGTGATTCAGGGAGACTGCATAAAAACATCATACATGATATACATATAACTATACAATCTTATTTAACCCATTAAGCACCAGGGCTCTCCCCTTTACGAGTAGAATAGGCGTTCGACAGAGTAAAGTAATAAAGTTCAAAATAATTTTGTTTGAATTACTTCACCTATCTATTTGTTTAAAATAATGTATGGTAGATTCTGTGGTATGAACACTTGCAAAATTACTCAAAAAAATTTAAAATATTGTGACTGTGTTCAGTACTGGCCAATTGCTAATAGTTCATGTTAAATCAATGTTTGGAAAATATAGGCTAGGGGTTGCTGCATGCATTTATTTCTAGTTAAATATTAATTGGACATACTCATGTCACTGGGGGTATTCATTATATCTTGGTCAGACAAAACAAATTCCATATTTAAGAAGTTTGGCAACCCACAGGTTAAAATAGACATCTTGTGAATTATGTCACAAACGATTAATAAATTTTTGCTGCAGCAAGCAGATTCACCAGAAACATGTAACCTCATGAGTTCACACACCCCAAAACAATACTTTCCTAAAATGACAGCTTTCCTTCATCATTTAATTTTATAACTGGACTTAGCTGATCTGTTCTTATAGTTTTTATATTTTTAGACTTTTCGTTATTCAAGTTTGAAACGAGACCAAGACTGGTGGCGTTTAATTTTGACAATTTAAGAGAATGTAGTTCTGCATTACTGTTTTTCTCTGTATCTCACCCTTAATAAGTCTACCATTTTTAAATTTCAAATGTACAACAGATACTTTGGGCTATTTATTGCCTCTTTCTTTCCTCTTCTATATATTAATAGTTTTTCTTTGGAAAATATCAGTAATCATATTTCTAATCTGTACAGTTCTGTTCCTATACAACATCTTCGCACCCACACATCTTGTTTAGGACTGAAGTTCCAGATCATGGAAATGCTTTGCCAACAGCCCTGCGGGTTCCCAAAGACTGTATAGCCCATGTATATCATAGTACAAACCATAGAAATAAAATTAAAACAATATATTTCCATTTCAAATGCTTTTTCATTAATGTACAATAACTAAGGAATTTTATGTAAAGTGCAATTCTACATTATCTTCGATTGACTTGAATGAATATGTTTTTGGCTAGCATTTATTTGATGTAGCTACAACAAATCCACTAAATTTCAATGGACATAGTCACATAGCATCTCCCTATTTGAAATAAGCCATAAGGCATTATATTTGGTATTTTAATATCTTAATTATTACAGAAATGATTGCACAAGTCATGAGTTTTGACAAATGTTGATCTATATTTTCAATATTAACCCCATTAAGCACCAGCGTTCTCCTCTCGAGACAGAGTAAAATAAATAAAGTAGGCCGCAATGCGACTCAATGGGTTAACTATAAACATGGGCAAATAGGCCAGTTAACCAATTAAGTACCGGTGCTCTCCCCTTAATGAGTGAAATTGTCTGGTGTTAGAAAGAGTAAAATAATAAATTAGGAGGCAATGCGACTCAATGGGTTAACTAGACACATGGGCAGATAGGCCAGTTAACACATTAAGCGCCAGCGCTCTGCCCTTAATGAGTAAAATTGTCCTGCGATAGGCAGAGTAAAATAATAAATTAGGCCGCATTAGGGCACAATGCGACTCAATGGGTTAACTGTAAACATGGGCAGATAGGCTAGTTAACACATTAACCGCCAGTGCTCTCCCCTTGATGAGTAAAATTGCCTAGCGTTAGATAACCAGAGTAAAATAATAAATACTTAGTGCGCATCAGGGCGCAATGCGACTCATTGGGTTATTAACATCAACAATGTTTCAAATGTCAAATCTGCCATGCTCAATATAATCATAGATTCGACTATTAATTTGACATGTAAGTCAGATGTCCTGTATACAATAACCTGAAGTTCAGGCCCTAATTTGAAATAGGGCCTGACACAAAACCTGTCTAGACCGTGGGACGCCCACATGTTATTTTTAGACACACATGCAATATGATTGACAAGTGTTGTAGATTTCGTTACACAAAAAATTATATTCTCATGAACATGTCCGCAGAGCATTTTGCTTTTTAATTAAACTTAAAAATTCAAGGTACTTTTATATAATTAAGAGTCAGTTTCTCTATTTAACCGAACAGGCGAACAGCAAACAAAGATTTAATTAGTCAGTTCTGTGCACGGCTTGACTGCCAAGCTTTCTCAAGGTCTCAACTTGCTGGACGCGGATATACTCTAACGACTAACGGGCTAATAACAGCAACAATTAAATTCTCAATCATACCACGAAGAAGGCGATGTAGCTCAGAAAACAACGCCGGTAGGACCTGATATTAAAAATAAGACTTTTTCCGGCGAAGCAAGTTGGCAGAACATCTTGGCTGTCAACAACAAGCTTTCGAATACAGGACTAGTTTGGCTGTTCTTTCAGCGTCGTGTGTGTCCAAAATTCGTCAAAGATTTTGATGAAGCCCTTTCAAAATACTGTTTGTTTGATTTATTTTTCTTCCATAAAGCATAAAAGAAAAGAAATTCGAAGAAATCGATAATGGAATTTGTTACGTGCGTTTGACCTTTATATTAATTCTCGCCTTGACCGAGCTATTTTTAAAACTGTTGTTTATGTGAACTTGCAACCGATCAAAATCCTTCATGATGCTGATCAACCAATCAGATTTCCCGTCCACCAGGTGGACGGGAATCCCACACTTTAGATAGGTTTTGTGTCAGGCCCTATTCTGTGATAGGGCCTGAACTTCAGGTTATGTATACAACAACATCAATATACAGTATATATACTATTAAATCAATCAGCCACAAAATTGTCAATCGTGTATTATTCTCGGCTTAAAAGCTAAACCTATTAATCCTAGTTGGTGTTTAGTTTGGCTTTTGCTGCTACTGAAACGACTTTTATATAATTATGTGATTACAGCTTGGAATTACAGTGGGTTCTGCATAAGATTTTATCTGGATTCGATGTTTCACTATTTAGTATCGAGTAAAATCAACAAATAATTATGGATCAAACGAGGATGAGAGTATTTTAATTAAGTTGAAACATAGTTGGAACACTCATCAAAGCTTTAATAATATTTTGTTCGTGTGGAACTTGAAATGTCCTTTGTGTATTTATAAGCAATTCATGCATGACTTTCATCCTCATTTGACCGAGGCTATAATCTAAAATACCAGTTTAAAAACTTACATTATCAAATGAACCAGTACCAGTATGCCTGATTCAGGAGATGATTCTTGATTGGGAAAGGTTAAACTAGACTGGGCTACTAGCAAGTCACTGTGATATGTCGCAGGATTTGAGCTAGTAGTGAACTGGATATTTCAATGTTGTTTGCACTTTTTTCATTGTCGCTGTCACTTTCAACTACAACCTACATATACAAAAAATAAATAATCTTACATTAAAACGTGTTTCGTATCGTAAACGTGAAGCTATAAGAACATATTTTGAATAATTGATGTCCGCTGTCGTGATTTGGCCATCAGCAAACAACAGTCTTCGACACGAAGGTGAAGAAAGTAAATAACATTTGCCAGAATTAGGCTAGTACAGCACGAGACGTTTCTTGAACGTATTTTCCTAATAAATTGTTTATTTGTGCAGAATATACTGCAACAAACGAGGTTTTACGCTTGTATTTTATCCGTATCCCTCGTCGAAGCAAATCCCAACGGCCAACTTTCGATAATGGCGCCAAATGTTAGTACGCATGCTCGAGAATGATCGCAAACCCGATTGCTTACGGGCGCGTGCATTCTCGTTCCCAGTTCCCGCGATCATTAATATTACACCTAGGCCTTATAATAAAATTCCCTAGATCATTAATATTACATCTGGGCCTACAAATACCGTATTTATATTTACGATAAAATTACTAAAAATCTGGAAAACAAATTTCGATACCCTACAAAATGAAACATCAAATCTCACCTTGTATAATCCAAAAGACGTCGTCTTCTTTTTCTTTGCGACTGCCAGCATGTGCATTCTTTAAGTTTTATGCGGAAGTTAATTTGATACGATATACGACGGACGATCGACACAATTAAGAGTCGATTTGACAGAAGGGTCGATTTGACAGAATTAAGACTGTCGATTTGACGGAAGGGTCGATTTGACACAATATTAATAGTCGATTTGACACAATTAAGAGTCGATTTGACAGAAGAGTCGAATTGACACATTTAAGAGTCGATTTGACAGAAGGGTTGATTTGACACATTTAAGAGTCGATTTGACAGAAGGGTTGATTTGACACAATTAAGAGTCGATTTGACAGAAGGGTCGTTTCGACAAAAGGGTCGATTTCATTCCAGGGTCGATTTGACCTATGCGAGAGTCGTTCCGCGATGGAGAGCCGAAACGAAGCTCATAGGGGCCAAAGTGTTGATCAAAAGCGGCCCCTTTATGTGGGGCCAAAACAAACCCGGACGTGAGAGTCGTTTTGGTCTGTGGGGCCATATTGGCAATTGGTGGGGCTAAATTGGAAAATGATGGGTCCGTTACGGCAAAGGATAGGGCCAATTTGGCTTTCCTCCATACCTAAAATGGCTCCGTCGGTGCAGATCCAGCTCTCCAATGCCAAAATGGCTTTCACATAGGCCAAAACAGCTTTGGCCCCAAAAGGGCTGAAACGGAATTTGGGGTCGATTTGGCCCTTTTTAATTTACAGTATATATATATATATATATATATATATATATATATATATATATATATATATATATATATATATATATATATATATATATATATATATATATATATATATATATATATACTCGCTTGGATTACAAACCCTAAGAACGGCATTCAAATATACTCGTAATAGCATTCGTAAATATCCGTGCATTTCCGAAGGGGTCATTATGAAAACGTCCGTTTGTGCTTTATAAATATTGACATGTTTTGCAAACGTTGAGACACGGGCAGGCTGTTGCTTTATGCCAGGGAGCGAATTGTTCGACAAATACTTCAGTTGTTGCAATAACTAAGAGTTTAAACGAAGAAGGGATAAAGACGTCGCGATCCGCTGTAAATTTATTTATTTGTCGCTTTAGCAAAACTGAAATTCTTCACGATGCCCTACGTAGAGGACGAAAGCTTAAGTTGTCGGACGAGCAGATTGTCTCCATAGATGTATGCAATGCATGTGCATTTTTTTCGGCTTAAATTAAAGGAACTTAAGCTTGCCTCGTCAATATACAAGTGTTTACAAACAAAATACTCGTTGTCCAAGTAAGGCTCAAAAACTCCTACCCAAATTTTGAACAAAATCATCAGACAGCAATAAAATAGTGCTAAAATTGGTCTCTTTTTGTTTATTAGAGTTTAATTACATAGATGTTTTAAAATAAGTAAGAACTTGGCGCGCGCATCAACTTAACTTTAAATTAAGTTAAACTTAAATCCCCTTATAATAAAGGCTAGAGGTTATAACGCGTGTACCTAAAAGGTAAATAAAATCTCGGCCTTTTAGGCACACACGTTATAACCGGGAGCTTTTATTATAATTTTTTTTTATAGAACTTTATTGTCCTTTAGCTGTTATATTATAGCCTGAGTTAGCATTTTATTAGTGAAGACGTTCTATACCGTGAATACTTTACTGCTTTTGGTCGGAAAACCTCGGAATCAGAATGCATTTTAAACCGCGGTTAGCTTTTTGCCGATGCGTGGGCTAAACCGCAAAAAACACGCCCGATAACCACACGTTAACCGCCGGGCCGTTAACCGCCCGATAACCGACCGTTAACAGCGCGTTAACGCACGCAAACCGCGCGCAAGACGACCCCAACCGCAGTCAGTTAGGTTAATTCTGAGCGGTACTGTAGTAATTTTGGTGGTAACGGCCGCCCATAGCTGTGCTGCTATATTGCTATATGATTATCGAACTATATCTAATGCTTCTTAATGTTTTACAAATATCTAAAATGAACGCCTTGATAAACTTGTCACTAATCCTTCGCTTAATTCATAAGCTAATGGCATTCGAATACCTGCATGCACGGTCATATTGACATTGACCTGAACGTTAAGCTATAAACAGAAACGTTCATAACCATGACACCAGAAGACGAAGAAATGTTCGATTACCACTAACTAATCGTAATTGGTGTCAGTAAAACTGTATTCATCACATTTTTAAAGATTGGAATAATCTTGATTATTCTCTCAAAAAAATAAATTGCTTAATTAATGAAATTTAAATATTCAATTAAGAATATTTCTTACATAGATACATTGATAATGTTGGACTGGATTTTTATATACTTTTATAGTGACTTTTTATAACGTAATGTTTGTTTAGATACTAACTGGTTATTTAATGTATTATATATTGTATTTTTTATGCAGAACCTCCATGAAAACCACGTATGTGATTGGAAATTCTTGTTAAAATATTACTGTAATAAAAATAATAGAAAAGTTGTCTTTCCGCCTTTTTATCACTTTCAAGCTCATTATGCTTGCCATAAGTCATTCTTAAGGTCCTCTGAATACGAATTTACTGCAGGATCTTGCACATTAACGAGAAAATTTACCGCCTTTGTGACTAATTCATACGTAATCTACAATACTTTCTTTCTTTCAAATCTACAGGTCTGTTTTTGCACTGCGATAAGCCAAACCTAAGAAAGCATCTAGTCTATCATATTCACATCATGTAAACAATGGCGACTGGCGTAGTCTGCTTTACCATGCAAACATTCCCACAATATTCAAGCTATGAGTAACGCGAACCGCAGAGTAATATATTGAAAGAGAAAGCAAAGCCGAAGCGAAATTAAAACTTGGTTTGTGATGACTGAGAACACCGGGGGGAACCTGTCTAGGCCAACAGTCACGAGTGACGCTCAGCTCAGCTGATATCTCCAGTGTGCGCCGCGCTTAAAGAGCACTTACGCCAGATCCCACTGGCCGTAAATTCGCCCGTACCCGGTTAAACTATAAATTTAAATGTCAGCTTGTTAAAAACGTACGTTTGGGTTAACTTCAAGCTGTTTTAGCAAAATAAATATGCGCTTCAAACAACGTTGACTTGCTATGACATACGCAGTAAAAAAGCTATATGTTGTAGTGACAGAATTAGAATGTAGGTTAAGTAGATTACAACCAGTTTTATGGCTCAATAAATGTGCCCTTCAAACAACGTTAATATTTTTTTGTGTCATATACACACAATGAGTTTCGTCCCAAGTAACTGAAACTATAAACATTCTAACATTTATAACTTTAACGTGGCCAGACGTGTTGCTAATTTACAATGCATCTTTAAGGATTTAGAGAACTACACTAACCTTGAAAGGTATTGACGATAGCGTATAGCTTGGTTGCGGAAACTTTGTTTTATCTTTCTGCAGAATTGTGCTTCAACTGACACGTAACACAGCGTTGTTTATGCTATATTATGCTAAGACACGAGCAAAAACGCTTACACAATCAGTTTTTATGGTAACAACTGTGTAGACGTATAAATAATTCAAACACCAGATGCGCATTTTGGAAAAGTGGAGCCATAATTCCGTTACGAAACCTAAATATAATGTTCATAAGATTACATTTTTTCCAGCTATTTCTATATGCAATCGATTTCATCAGGGTTTAAAACTATAACTCCAATTAATACTAACATCACAGGAAATTGAAGATAGAATTGGTGTGTGTGTGTGTGCACGGTTCTACTGAACACAGTCACGTGCGTTGCATGGGCTGATTTACTAATCGCGCAAGAATGAGAATATCACAGGGATCTCTGATAGTTGAGTAATATCATCGAACCTTTGTAAAACACTACAGTGATACAACTAGCGTTATAAAAAATCATTCCTTTTAAGTATATGTACGAGAAATATATCTGCCTCCTGAATGAACTAAAGCTTCAGCTAGTGACGCTAAGATTGCGTTGTTTATATTTTTATATGGCTTCGCGCTTATTATTACAGCGCATTGTTTATATTTAATTTTTAACATTAATACTGAGGTAAAAATCAGTCGAAATGCACCATGAATTCTTGGCTGAAGCCCTCCCTGGAGAGAACGTCAGTTTCAATATTAAAAACGTTTCTGTAAAAGAGATGAAGCGAGGAATGGTTACTTGTAACAACAAGAGCTAGTGATCCTCCAAAGGAAGCGAAAAATTTCACACCGCAGGTTATCAATATGAACCATCCGAGTGTAAGCCATTCTGGATATAGTTCTGTTTTGGATTGTCACACTACTCATATTGCGTGAAAGTTCTCAGAACTAAAAGGAAAGATTAATCATTGGACTGATAAAACGAAGGAAGCGAACCCCAATGTTCTAAGAAAGGTGATGTCGGCAATGTTATAATGGTACCGTCTATGCCTATGTGTGTCAAAACGTTCGTCCATTATCCACCACTTCGAAGGTTTGGCGTGCGTGACATGAAGCGAACAGTTCCTTGTTGGCATCATAAAAGGTTTTGAAAAGGGCGACGGAAGTGCTGGTAAAGTAACCAATTAAAGCTACAAATTAATGATTTGATTATCTGTAACTTTGCACTTGAGATTTCGTTTTTGAGAAAAATGCCCGTTTGATGGAGAAACAATCATTTTTTTTCCATTTGAACGAAACTTTGAGTATAATAATGGCGAAATAGTTAAATAAATGGCATATATTATTATATGGCTTTTCTTGTATTATTACAACGCGTTGTTTATTCCATTTGACAGTTCAGAATTTCGATATTTAATTTGGAGTAAAAAATTGTTTTGTATAAAATAACAATTTCGTGGAAGCCATTAAGTAATTAAACGTTGATGTTTACAAAATGTAACCAATTGCAAGCCAATATATTAATGTGAGGTATAATGACACACAGTCGGCAAAAGACGCTTGGAATTAATATTTTGTTAAGGACGCTATTTTGGTCTGCTGTTCTAAAGCCATTATTTTGTGAAATATTTGAGGCAAATTGTAACACAGACTTTATTCACATCGATCAAAATAGCATTTATTCAGTTTTATACAATATTAAGGTCGATCTTTCTTGGTACAAAAGATTACATTCTGTGAACTCATTTCCATGGTTTGAAGCCTGAGATTCTTGTTTGCATACTATAGATAATATCGAAATGCTTCAATTAGGTTTGTTTTGCATAGCTAATTTATTAAAACTGCGGCAATTGATTCACCAGGAGGAAATCTTAGTTTAAAGATAAAGAACAGAGCCCAGCAAATAACTTTAAAGGCAAACATAATAAAAGTAAAACATTTTATAGTTAACGTTTAGTTGTTTACAATGCAACATCTTCAGAGCAATCTATGTTAATTTACAGGGTATGGCATATATATATATATATATATATATATATATATATATATATATATATATATATATATATATATATATATATATATATATATATATATATATACAGTGTGTATCAAAATAATTCGAATCCAAATTTGACAGACTGCTGTTTATAAAATACTAAAGTAAACCATATAATTTTTATATGGCAATAAAGAATAACCTATTAGGTTTCCGATTATATCGTTCTTATATCAATAAGATCAAAAATGACCAAGAAATCGTGTGTTAAAACTGGTTGCTCGAAATCAAATTTTTCCGCCGATGGGAATTCGAAGTGAGACGTACAAACAAAAGATAATGCAAATTTAATTAATCAACAAACTGTTATGTAGCAAAATTTACATAAATTCGTGTTCATTTAAAGAGATTTAAGCTCCTATGCCTTCACCATGTTGAACGAGAAGAAATTCGCGTTAAATTTGCATTTTAGTTTTCAGTGATGATTAGCATTTCAAAGCCTTGTGGAACTAACATTGAAAGAAAAAATGTCCAATTCCCATCGGCGGAAAATTGTAATTTTTATGGACTTTTTTTGTCAAAGCAATACTCCTTCATTTTCCAACTAAATGACGCGTACAGCATGTCATTTGAAAGATAAATAAATGAACTTAAAAATGGTGTAAAAACCAACCGAATTTGTCAAATATATTCTGCGTTATTACACGCCAAATTTGGATTCGAATTATTTTGATACACACTGTATAGCTGGAATATCTATTGAGGCCACTTCGACTCTTTCAATTTCCATCGCCTACGCACACTTGTAACTGCACGCTACAATGACCACATTGTCCATGAGTGATATAGTACTTGGAAAATTACTGACACAAAGAAATAAAGAGAGATGATTATATATACTGGACTTAGTGGGGGTCCTTGGCTGCATGCTACCATCTCGAAGCAAATGACTTCAAGTACTGTGCGGTGAATTCATGCAAAGGGATTTATAGATGCAAATTCAAGTGGATTTTTTATACATTTATCACACTGAAACTAAAAATAAAATACAATTTATTTTAAATATTGATTATCAACTTCAATTCATATAAATTCTTAAATACATACCCGGTAATAATGATTGTACACGAATAAAAGTTGTATCAAAATTTCACTATATGGTATATTTGAAACCTAAATTTCCCCCAGAAAAATCTTACATTATTTGCAAATTTGGATTATAATGAGATGAATACCAACCTCGTACCCAGGGCTTTTGCGCTCTGAGAGCAATAAGCGCAGAAGCCCTGGGTACGAGGTTGGATGAATACCTATATACCTTTGACTCGTCCCCAGTCGCTTACCTAACGCGCGCTGAATTACCCAACGCGCGCTGAACGATGGGAATGCGATGGTCCTTTGCGTTATACTCAATTTTCACCGCATTCCCATGAATCATTGCATGAATAAGCAATGTTAGGGACTGTGGAAGAGTTAGGCCTATATATACCCCGCTATTCTACAGATAAGTAATTTCACTGTTGAACGATTTATATAAATTACACTTTAAAGGACATTGGCAAAAAAAACCCGTACAAAATACGTAAAAACAAACGTACAAAGTACAACACAACGTACATTTTGCCTTTTGGTTTTATCCCATCAGATACATGGCAGTTTTAAATATCGAATTGATCCACATTTAATCGAGGTGAAATTGCAAACTTTGAACATGTTTGGATCGAATTCCATGAACTCAATTCCGGACCATTGTTGGTCAGCTGTGAGTTATCAACCTGCTAAATCCATCCGGCAAAATGGTGGGCTTGAGATTTCAAGAGGGTGGGAAAGGGTATTTTCGTGAGCCGTGAATGGTCAATATTTGTTCGCGTGAAATGCTTGATTTTAGTGTCGTGAAATGTGATTTGTTCTACAGCCGTGAGGCGTGATTGTCGATAAAAATGCTCCGTGAAATGAGAATTAAGGATGTCTGTTTCGTGAACTGTGATTTTGCTTTGTTTATTTCGATCTATTTTATAATAGTCATAATAAACATGATGCGCGATAATCAATTTGTATGATCGCACTTTGATTATTACTCGATTGCACAAGACTGTAAAAACTTCGGAGGCCTTTCGGAGGTCGTTGTACATGTTCGTCACTCAAACTTGTAAGTTGTGATGTAGTTTTTAACTGACAGGTAGAGAAGTGACGGAACTTAAAGCGTAGATATTGTACCATGCATTAAACACACTCTTAATAAACCTATTATTATTATATTATTTTATTACAATCTAGTTTTCCGTGAAATTGCTTCAGTTTAAGACACATGAATCGTGAAACGGCTTTTTTCGTTGTGAAACGTGATCCATACCCCCCTCCCCTCTTTCAAGTGCACGTTACAAATGGCAGATAGTGAGGCAAAAGAGATTGGGTGACTTTTGGTAATACAAGTTCTCTCAACAAAAATTACGGATACAAATTACATTTCTCCGCCTCCAACGACTGACGTCTATACATATCATGCAGGTAAACGATATCGGTATCGATATACCATTGTCGGGTATAACTGATCTATATCGACGTGAAAATACTTTCTTACATGGTGTCATGGAAAATTGTCTTACACTAGAAAAATTTACCCCATAGGGGATGATCATAAAACAATTTCTTAACAAAAAATAAAACATTTCAACTAACTGAATTGTTTCGGTTAGTTCGCATCATAGGCGCTTTAACTAATTTGAAAGGTGATAACCCACGGTTTTTGCCACATGCATCAATGCTACTTTTCTTTCGGTGGCGCTATGCTTTTTAACTCGCTTCCTCCACTCGAAAGAAATAGATCTATAACTTCACCTCAACAATAATTTAAAGCTCAGTTGAAAAATGTTTGTGTTAAATAATAATAATGTAACTATCACTAACATTTTTCTTGCACGAAAGGTAAACATGCACTGCATGATCTTAATACCGATAATTAGATATTCTCAGCAACGTGTCGTGTATATTTAGAACCATCCTCAGAGATACGAAAAACTATAGTTTCATATTATTCTGATACTGCAATAGACTGTCGCTCTGCCCATTGAGCCATCGAGTCAATGCATGGGATTGGTAGCGAGTTTTATCCAATTTAAGTGCACGAAATATTTTTGCGACGACTTAATTAACGCTTGTCTTAGAGGACGCGGCGCAGTGTTTCAATTCTATTTCAGAAGTTGACAGAACCATCCTCAGAGATGCGAAAAACTAGTTTCATATTATTCTAACACTGCAATAGACCAACGAAAAATTCGTTGGCTAGATACCCGAAGATGCGAGTTCAAATCCCGCTCGAGCCAACGCCGGAATTTTTCGTTGGCTGTCTATTGCAGTGTCAGAATAATATGAAACTAGTGTCGTGTATACAGCTATTTCAATTAAGGTTGTCCCCCGAGCAAGGCGGAAAAGTCGAATACGAGCGCGAAAGGCTGCTGGGATTCGCTAATAAATTCATTCATTTATTAGCGAATCCCAGCAGCTTTCGCGCTCCTATTCGACTTTTCCGCTTTGCTCGGGGGACAACCTTAATTGAAATAGCTGTATGTCATGTACTTGTTTATCGTTTAATCTTTTTTATGGTTGAAGGCCTTCAGAAAGATTCATCATTTAATGTGGCCAATGCATGGGCCTCTCAAAATAAAATATCTATCCCATCTTTTTTGTTCATGGAATCGATATTATATAAATTGCACATTTAATAGGAATAATCGACTATTCCCGTAAATATTTACCCAGTGCCAGTGAAAACTAGTAAATTGAAATCAAATTTAAAACCTAGGCACATATTCAGTTAATTTTGAAATTTGGTATTGAGATTCGTGCTCCCATTTCATTTTCACTCTGGCACATATTGCTTTAGTTTATAAGTATAATAGGTGCTCACCTTCAAATCGGGATCAAAATTTGTTGTTCAACACAGTTAGAGAGGTATATAGTTTTGTAAGAATCAGTTCATCGATCGTTATACATTTTTTCGTTCAACAAGTATCACTGAACAAACTCTTTGAGGTATATTGTATAGTTTTATAAAAATATCTATAACTATATATATATATAATTATAAAAACTGATGAACATATCCATGCTCAGTGCATTTAAGTCGGTGTATAGTCGCGGCAGATTTTCGTCATTTTGATATTTGCTTTTGTTGTTGTTGATTCCCGCTGTAAGCATGATATGTATATAGTTCATAGTTCAAAGGAAAACTTTTCAAGAGATGATTTATAAGTAGCATTTTGCGAAATAGAAACAATATTTATTTTTAAAAATCATGGTTTCTGATTGGCTAACAGCCAGCTGCAAAATCGTCATATCAACTCAATAGCTGACCAAATATGGACTTTTGACATGATATTAATTAAACAGGGTGACGTCATAAGGTTTAACGTTATGGGGGGGGGGTGCGCACCCCCCAAGAAATGATTTGCACCCCCAGAGGCATTTGGCACCGCCCCCCAAAGTTTTTGCACCCCCGCAAATTATATATATTTCGATTTGATAGTTTCATATTTGATTATTCTTACTACTAAATTTGTAAAATTACCAATATTATGGTCTCAGATCTCGCCATGCAGGCCTAGAAAACAAATTTTGTTAAACTTTTTCATTGGCCTTTCCGGGCGTTGCCACCAGGCCCCGGCCAAAGCCCCCCAGATATTTATCCCCCCCGAACGAAAATCCGTCTCTGATATGGTTTGCCATGATTAAAGCGGAGCGAATTTTTGAATATGAAAGAATACCAACGGAAGCAGCCAGGAAAGTTTTGAAATATCTTACTTATGAATGTAAAAAAGGAAAGATTTCTGCAAATGGGAGAAAGACCTGATCATCATTTCCACAAATTGATCCCACGGGCGCGGATATCGTCTTTATCTTCTTAATATATATTAAAACAATTATTAAACTCGGTTTTCGCATTTGTGTCACTGAGCCCCAGCATTCGGCTTCGGTTGAGAACTTCAACTTTGGGCTTGATAATTCTGCATATTATGTGATGGAAACCGAATTCAATAATTGTAAAATATCGCGATCCCGTCAACATCATACGGGAATTTCTCGCTAGCGCGCCCCGGGTAACTCCTTGAATAACTGTCAATATCTTGCTGCATATATATCCATACATTAAATTTAATTGCTTTCGCCCTTGCTTGCTGGACAGGTTATGGCCCAAGCGGATACAAGTATTGTTACCAGGCTTCGAAACGCGATCTTAAACATTTGCAGATATCCACGAGGATGTCGACGTATGTCCGATATTACGGGCCAGATTCCGTCAGTTCCATTCAAAGAAGGAAAGGAGATGTATAAAATCCTCGGTGATCTCTACGATGAAGACGTTTTCAATTTAGCCAACAACTGTTTCGACAACCAAGCGCCTTTTCAACTTGAAGACATCTTAGTCTCTGGGAGCGTAAATGAAGGAACGCACAAGGTAAATTTAGAGACAAAATCAATATCAGACACGGATTTCATGCTTATATTAAAGAACATCAAAGTCACTAAAGAAGATCAAAAGAAAGGAAACCTTACAGTTAAAGAAAATACAGCATTTGTGAACTTGTACCTAACAGATCAAGACCTTATCAAGATGTGGGCTGATTTCTTGGAAACGTCGAGTAATGCAAGGTATGAAAGAAGTACTAAGCTTTCGTCAATGAAACTGAAAGAACGATTTAGAGAAAAATATATTACTTACGGACCAATCTTTACGCCACTTTCCAACGAATATGTTCAAGACGTCGACGAAGGACCATCGATAGCGGTTTCTTCCAAACTACCTGATAATGGAGTAACGAATCAGTCAAAAATCATGCCTTTTCCAGTTGCAGAATTAGACTTTGTCCTTGCTATCAAGTGCGACGGATGGCCACTATGTGCCCAAGAATGGTTATCTAGACCAAGATGTTGGCCAAATCAAGATATCGTTCAGACAATCGTCGAAAGTGGTTTTCATATTGTCTGCAAAAGATCTTCTGAAGGCGACTTCCGGTTGTCTTATTACAACGCAGAAACAATCCTGATTCAAAAACTCAGCGATCTGCAGCACAAGACGTATCGCGCTTTTAAATCGTTCGTTAAACATTATAAAAATGAATGGAGCTCTAACATCAAGAAAATCCTTTGTTCCTATCATCTTAAAACGATCCTGCTATGGTATTGTGAGAAATCTGATCCAAGCGACTGGACTGAGGAGAGAATTGTCGGTCATCTATTATCACTTATAGACGACTTGATATCTGCGTTGAAGGAAAGAAATTTACCGATGTATTTCATGCCAAAGTACAACTTGATGGAGCAAATGGATGACAGTACAGAAGTAGTTAAGAAAATAGCAGATTTACGCTTCAGTCTTCACTTTATTATTGAGGCAATAATCTCCGAGGAACCGAATATTCTGGAATGGGCGAACTTCGTATTGAACTCCATATTACCTGGATGTTCCCAGCCTTTCGAGAAAGGTATTGGGGAACGAAATTTTGACCCAAACGATTTTCTTCAATATTTTGGGACGATACAGAATTTACTTGACGAGTCTTGGATCAATGCTGCTGGGGAGATACCAACAAGAAATGACGTGCAAGGGAAAAGAGCGATGAACATTTTGCTTGGGCCATTTTTGAAGTTTATGGACAAATGTTGCAAAAGCATGAATCATATTTTACCTAAATAAACCATTGAAAGAAGAAGTTCACATTTTTCACAAACGTGATAAATGTGAAATATAATAGGTTTATCTTTGATGTCTATGGCTACCATATAATTCTTGAAACGGTCTACGAATTTCATAAATCTATTCCACACCGTTGTTTGATCAACATCAGGGTCAAACGGCGGAAAGTTTATAGACATGTTGTTAGCCATGCCTTTGCTCGTTAGTTTGCCGCTAAAACTGAGCTAGCGTGTGTCCTTCGCTGGTTTGCTTTGTCGAGTATCCTCGTCGCCAATGTAGAGTACTGAATCTTTATTTGTGACTAAGTATTTATTTAAACGTTTTCACAACAAATACGCTGATAGCTTAGCCAGACTGTTCAATATACAGGGTGTATAAAAAACGCAACCTCGGAATTTTCCAAGAAATCGACATTGTTTTAAGGACAAAAGGGGCCTGGGAATTTAAAATAGCACAACTGTCAAAATTACTGCACACGCGAGTGCATAAAGCAAAATTTATGCATTTATTTAATGACACTTTTATTTTACAAGTACAGTAGTACAACAACAGTAATATGATCTATTAGCAATTCGATTTCAATTCCCAGGTGCGTAAAAATCTTTTATGCTTAAGAATTGCAAAGTGGATTTCTTAGGAAATACCGAGGTTGCGTTTTTTTTTATTTATACATCCTGTATACACAACTGCTCTGTTTTATTGGGAGCCCATTGTATTATTTATGCGTACTAAAAAGCAAAAAAGCACTGGCGGAGCTAGGTATACAGTCTCCTATAGTGCCCTCTAGTTTGCATTTTTTATTTGCCAGTCAAAAATATTCAAACATGATCAACATTCCTTATCGCTAGACCAAAATTAACTATAACCATTGACATTCCAGTTTACATGCAAATAACACTCCCTGCTTAATACAGATTCAGTTTAAATGGATTATTTTCAGAAGGGGTGCACGATATATTGATGTATCAAGCGTTATGTAATCAAGTTCTATTTGTATAGGTAATACGGATGGTTTCTCGTGCAATTTGGATAAAACATGCACAAGTGAGTTTTTCAAAGAGCGTCAAAATTGCACGAGTCCGAAGGGCGAGTGCAATTTAAAGTCTTTGAAAAACTCACGAGTGCATGGTTTTTCAAATTGCACGAGAAACCATACTATTACTTATTAATTAATAATATACTTGAAAAAATTAACCCCAGCAATTTTTTTTTACCAATAAACGCCAGCCATTTTTGTCACTCCTAAAAACTCCGTAAATGTTTGTCTCTTTGTATTATTTCTGTTGGATATTGCTGTATCTTATTGGCTATCTTTGTTATTGTTTCATATTTTAAGCCAATCAGAAAGCCTAAATAGTCAATGAAATTTGCACTGCATTTCTTTCTTTGCACTGTATTTCATTTTTTGCACTGTATTTCGAAAACATTACACTGCTCTTAGTCAATCAGAATTGAGAATATTTTTTCATGTATATTATTAATTTATTTAATGAAATGATTGAAAGTATATAATATCATTAATGGTTTGTACTGCTAATTATTAAATTAAGTTCCGTCAGCATAATTACCCATTCTTAAGACGTTAAGTTGTTATGAGTCAGATTATTACTCCCATATGATGTTTTAGTTATTCACGTGCTGAAATGAGTGTGTTTCAGTTATTTCCATATTTTAAATGATCAATAATAGAAACGCGCAGGTTGTTACAGATCTATACAAACAAGATGGAACAACCTTGTTGACAAGTTGATATCAGGATGTGCTCGTATACAATTTGTTCCCAGCTGTTGTTACAAGTCTGGAACAAGTTGAACAGTTTGTTACAAGGTTGATGACGGTAACAGACTTGCTATAGGTTTTCCATTAAGACTCGTAACCAGTTGCTATGAGCTTGTTGTCATCAACTTGTTAACAACTTGTTATGTGTACACAATATCAGACTTGTTGGAACAACATAATTCCACCAAGCTTGACCAACACATTCATCACCAATTACGATACTGAGCTGCTCTCCATTTGGTTGTATTTGCTGCATGTGATTCGACCATGCATTTCTTGTTGTTGTATAAAACAAATTACCGGCTTCAATAGCATCATCTGCATTTGATAATTTGGATAGTTCTGTTTACTTTTATTATTAATATCTTTATTTTTTGAAGTAGACATGCATGGGTTTTTGTTTGGTGGCCCAACCGTGGACATATACAAAAAAATTGGCGGCCCATCGAAACTGCCCAGAGATTTTCCATGGCCCATCCCAGATCACTCCAGCCCACTCTAGCAGTTACTTTATCACCGGTCCATTATCACCCTTGTTACAACTTGATAACAGCAGACCTTACTACTGCGTTAAGCATTGCAAGATTATGCACATAATTCTGTACAGTTAAATATGAACAAAGTGAAATTTTACAAATAACCTTTGCAGATTTCAGTACAAACAAGGCTCTTCGACTCTTTCAATTTTCATCGCCTACGCATACTTGTAATTGCACGCTACAATGACTACATTGTCAATGAGTGATAGTACTTGGAAAATTACTTATACAAAGAAATAAAGAGAGATGATTATATACAGTATACTGGTCTTAGTGGGGGTCCTTGGCTGCATGCTACCATCTACTGTAGAAGCAAATGATTTCAAGTAGAGCGGTGAATTAATGCAAAGGGATTTTTGTACTATTTACAACACTCCTTACTCATGTTTTAAATAGCTTAAAACACGACTGCAGAAGAATACTAATTAGGATGAACCATTATATAATCATACTAATGAGGATGAACAATTATAATGCCACATGTTTTATCAGATATATAAAGTCACTCCACGTGACATATTATGGCTGACATGATTTGCCACAAGGTTTATGAATTATTACAGTGCGTCTACAGTAAGGGACGGACCATTTGATTTTTGATGGGGGGGTGGGTAGATTTTCAGTTTGCTCGATTTTTTTTTTCCGCCTCCTGACACTGTTCGATTTTTTTTTGTCAGTCAGAGGACTTGCACGATATTTTTTTTATGCATGTATATACATTTTTTAGTTTTTTGTTTTTACTTTTTTGGTATATAATAGGTAATTGGACAAGTACTGGTGTACATCGTGTAGCCTAAATAATGAGAGGACCAGTATTCAAAAAATGATTGTTCTTCATTTCTTTACTCCGACTCCTATGATGAACATGTACGTAAAAAAACTAGGGAAACAACGATTATATATAGAAACTAAAGTAGGTGAAATTTTTATGGGACGCCATAAAAGGTGAGGATATAAGAGTGAGAGATCGAAATTGAGTATAGGAAAGGCAACCCTACACGCGTTTCGACCTAACAGTCTTCTTCAGCAGGGTTTTTTAAAGGGGGGGGGGGGGGG
>CACRXK020000865.1:7258-64792 GCA_902702795.2 Paramuricea clavata
CATGAAATTTATACGCCAAACGCCAACTTCAAATGCCAAATCTTAATTTACTGCTTTGGTGAATGGCATGACTAGTGGTTAATTTGCTTTCTTAAATCATTGCTAAAGAGCACAAGTTTAATAAGTTTAACATATTTCAAAACTGGTGTAAAAGCTATTATAATAGAGTTGTAAAATCGAAAACCTCGCTAGCGGTTTGACGTTTGCCGTAAACGTCAATCTTAAGGTCTCTAATATCTGTCATCCCTACTCTGCGGAGGAGATTGACATAACCTGAAGCAGACGATTTTTTCCCCTCCCCTTACTCAATTAGCCTTCCTCACGCCGCCATTTTTCGGTGGCAACCTGTTTTAGAACAGGAATAGTAAGCAGTGAAAATGAAACTTTCTCTAACTATAGTTGTCAGTATAGTCATAAATCGATTTACAGTTAAATACTTGAAACATTTTCACTCGATTAGATTTTTCACGTTTACAAAATAGTACCCAAAAATGGCGGATTTAGGCCTTCGTGAGAAAGGCTAATTGCTCATTTCATAATATGCGGACTATTTCAATCATGAGCATTCTTTATCTTAACACTTGACTCACCAGCACGTTGGAACACAGTATCCGATTGAATAGATTGACAAACGTCAGTCAAATCATATTAGTCAATTTAAAAGACAACTATAATCTTATAAACTCTAATCCACTAACGCCGTACGCAAATGCATGTACGCTTAGCGTATCTATTTTTATTCCAAAGGCTAGCTACATGTACGCACTGTGTACCTTACTATAGGCGGTTAGGGAAACATGTGATTCCGAACAAACAAACTCACTGGCAGAATATAAAGCGGCGCCACACTTGGCACGGGCACAGCAATGTTTTTAGAATCTACGTGTAATGAGGCAGCATGACATGTTTATTACTTGCACGATCGCGACAAAATTATGAATTTTACCCACCCATGCCTTTCAAAACTGTACACATGTACTGCAAACTGTACTGCATGTTCTCGTACTTGAAAGCATTAGATAAAGCTAAAGCCTGCCGCACACAAGAGAAACGTGCTGAGCTAACCGCCTCGCGTGGCAGCTGGCTCAGCAAGTTCCTCTCGTGTGCGGATAGTTGTCGTGAGGTGATTTGACCTCTCGAGGCCTTGAGGAAAATATCTATCGTGTTTGATATTTTTCCCCTCGTGAGGAAAAGCAGAAACCATAGTTTCTTCATGTGACTTTGAACAATATGAATGGAAATGCAAACGATTTTGTCAATTATGTTGTTGAGTATAGTTTTCCCAACGTGTGCAGTGAAAATACACAGCTGAGCTAGGGGGTGGGATAAAACGCGGATGCGGACGGACGGACACACGAACGGACACGCGGACGGACGGACAAAAGGGTTAAAATGCGGATGCGGACAAAAAGGATAAAATGCGGATACGGACAAATAGGATAAAATGCGGATGCGGACAAAAAGGATAACGAACGGACACGCGGACGGACGGACAAAAGGGTTAAAATGCGGATGCGGACAAAAAGGATAAAATGCGGATACGGACAAAAAGGATAAAATGCGGATACGGACAAATAGGATAAAATGCGGATGCGGACAAAAAGGATAAAATGCGGACAAAAGGGATAAAATACGGATGCGGACAAAAAGGATAAAATGCGGATGCGGACAAAAAGGATAAAATGCGGATGCGGACAAAAGGGATAAAATGCGGATGCGGACAAAAAGGATAAAATGCGGATGCAGACAAAAAGGATAAAATGCCCTAACATAACTAACATAATTCGTTATTTCGGAGACACAATTCATAGACTTAGTACACGGTAAATTCCAGCTGGAGTTTCAGTCGCTTGCCGAAAATGCATTGTAATTTCAGAATTGTGCTGGGTTTTTTCTCCCCGTAGTAAAATACCATTACGGTGGTGTTGATTTCTGGATGAAAACAGCATGAATGCAACATAATAATATAAGAAATGCACAGAGCTAGTGCTGATGCCTTACCCACGATATATTTTTCGGAAATCCCAACGCAAAAATATATAACAACAAGGTAATTACAACAGGGTATTACAACAGGTATTACGAATGTAATAATCAATATTAAAATACATGTAGTTATGCAAGGCGGAGGCTTTGCAGTAAATAATTGCTCCAGGTATGAACCATGCTGAATAGTCAAATTAGCGAGCTAAAGAGTAAAGAATTCATTGACCGATGACAAATAGTGACAAGGCAAATATAGTGACTTTAAAGAAATTTCTATAAATGTTTAAGACGTTTAGTCAGTTAGTGTTTACTGCTAGACGTACATCCAGGCTCGAAATAGTTACTTTCAAGAAAAATTAGGAAGATATCCCTATCGGTATTTATGCTGTGCTGAGTGGTTATATTACTACCTTAAAAAATAAGCAGAAACACGACGTTTCGAGCGAAGGCCCTTCGTCAAGATATTATATTCGCACAGATATAGTCGATACAGATAAGTAATATTCGCACAGATATAGTCGAATAAATGTCATGTTTATGTTGCATTAAACTTTCTAAGTATAATTCTGGGTTTTTGTTTACTACAAATGTTTAAGGCTGCCAAGGTTGATATAACAGGCGTATAATGCCGCAAAGGCGTATGACATCTGTATATGTACAGATATATGCGGCTGCCAAGCTATTGCATATATCTATAAATGTTCTCTTTTAATGAAGTTTTCGTAACTATAGGTTATGATATTTACAAGAATAAACACACCCGCAAATATATAGCATGCATAAGATAATCTAGGCGGGTATTGGCTGCATGATAGCAAATATTAATAATTGTCTTGGATTATTCAACTAGTCAATTGTATAAATGTGCACAATTCACTTATATATTTGAATTTAATTAGAGATATCATTAACATAAAAACCCGCCTCGACCAGAACTTGCAAGAGAATTCGATGAAAGTTTTCTTAAATAATCTTATAGATTATTTAAGTAAATTGTCAGCAATATTATCCCATATTTTTGAACCAACACGGGAAAAGGAATCCCTCTGATAGTTTAGTCTTGAATGTTGATAATAAAAGTTTATTCAGCTTTTGATATGCTCTAGTATTATAAGGGACCGTTCATTATTTATACCTGGGGTTGGTACCGAAGAGAAGCGAAAAACACTGTAAATTTTTTATTTACCCAACTTCGTCATTGGTCAAAATAATGTTTACCCAACCCATGTGTTACTGTACTTCATAATAATTAAACACATAAGATTATGGTGACAGAAATCAAGTTGCCTAAATTCTGAAAGCTCACTCACTCTCAAACTCACTGGTACAGAATGTATTGTACACATTTTTCTTCATATTTTCCAATGCATGGTAATTTTGGTTAAATTTTATAGCTGACAAACAGCCACAATTTTTTTACCCAACCCATAAGCTAGTCAAAAACTTGATTACCCAACCCATATCTCTTCGGTACCAACCCCAGGTGTCAATAATGAACGGTCCCTAAGAATGAAGCTCATCCTTTTAAAATAAGTTAGTTCTATCAGGAATTTTTATGTTATGATTATTGGTGATTTCATGCATTAAAATTGAGACTCATTTATAATGGAGCAGTTTTATTGGAAGAACATTGGAGGTGATAAATAATGGTATTGCATATATTCTCTGTTCGTCGAGAATTTTATAATTATCAGGACACGTTTCTGAAGGACTAAAATTTTATTGAGATATTTTTGAGCTGCTTGACCCCAGACTAAGGGGTAAATAATACCTTAATCTTCATAATATGCCATTTATTTTACTAATTGTTAAACTGTACGTATGTGACACGAAATTTCTTATTTTCTTGAATGAAAGAACTCTCTAAGCTGTAGTGTATTATAAATTTCAGTTTCTTGTTTTTATGATTTGTCCCCAAGATATTTCAATTTGTTTGATATGTAAATGAGTATGAATATATCCGCTATTTTATGACGTTACATTGGTTGCAAGCTCTTCAAAATGGTAGAATATCGCTGCTATCATCCAAGATGATAATTTCAAAACTTCACTCACTGGTAAATGTGATGAAACACTGGAGAAAAACGTGAACTGATATCTACTGTTTTTAGTGTTAATAGATTTAATTGTAACTAGTGTAAGTTGAGCTTGCAAACAATGTGACGTCATAAATTAGCGGACATGTTCACACACATATACATATGAAACAAATTGAAAGTTCACACTCATTTACATATGAACCAAATTGAAATATCTCGGGACCAAACTGTAAAATCAAGAAATTGAGAAATAAGTTACACTACACGCAGTTTAAAGACTTCTTTCATTTAAGAAAATAAAAAAATTTATGTCATATACACTTTAAACTAATATTATCTATATGTGCTTTCCAGGACAAAATGCTGTCCAATAAGATACCAAGATACTTAATAAAAGTCTTTGATTCAAAAGAAATTCGAGTTCCATGCAGATTTATGATCAAAGACTTTAAGATTAGAGGTATAATCAAGCTTTTTTATGAAAATGAAACAGGACAAAATTCAATTTCTTAAAATTTAAGGTCAGTTTATTTGCAATTCACCCGTCAAAAACATGTTCCAATACTATTAACGACTTTCGCAAGGGATTTTAAGTTTTTGTCTGCGTAGAGTAGATTGGTATAATCGGCAAAAAAGGAAGAACTGCAACTTGTTAGATAAATAATGCATATCATTAATATACAGGGTGTATCAAAATAAACGCAATTCATCTTTTGTGCTTAATAACTTTCGAAATACTATTTCTAGTTAAACGCTTTTAGGCTTACTTCAAAGCCTGTTCTTTTCTCTTTCAAACAAACTATTATCCTTGTCTCCAATGCTAGTAATAATTGCACAGGAAAAGATTTAGTAAAACCTATCATTTTTAGTTGCTGTTTAATTATGCAAGTTTACTATGTTATTGTTTAGTCGGTTTAAATGTTAGAATTTTCTTCTTTAAACTTTAATGTTGTCGTCACTACATCTGGAAAACCACGTAAGAACAAATTAAAAGTATTTTAAAAGAGACCAGGTTGTTTGAAAATCCTAAACGAATGCTAAAAATCGTCAAAACATTCTGGTGTCTGAGCCAGAGTGTCATCGAATTGCGATGTAATGTAAACAGAAATTATAGCAAGTTGATGTCAGTCAGCTTAGATGGTCCAAGCCAAAATTATATCGCATTTGAAGTTTCAAACTGAGTTAAAAATAGTGGAAGAAAAGCCGTAATTATACTTATTGTTACAATCCATTTAATAAAATGCAACATTTTTTTGTTTTAATGAAAAAATCAGTTATTTTCATGAGAACAATTTGTAATTCCATCTCAATTTTTTTAATCTCCAATCGCAATAACGTAAAGTATTATTACCCGCGAACCAATAAGTCAAATTTAAGAAACAGCCCACTGTTAGAAAGCTGAATGGCTACGCTTTAAAATGAATGTAAACTTTGACGTTTTCGTCTATTATTTGTTTAGCAATTTACATTTCAGTCAAGGATTGCGCTTTTTTTTATACATATACATATATATATATATATATATATACCAGGAGCTGCTATACATATCAAACACTTAAAATATCTATTTAAACTATTTTTAGTTCATCTACAGTTCACTGCATAAAGCCGGGTCTGTACGAGAAGTTGGCACCCTGAAATTCTTCCGTGAGAAATAAAACCGCAGAAATGTGACACCAGAAAAGGTAACCAAATCATACGAGGGGTCAGAGCAGTTTCTTCTGAGTGTTGGGAAAGCCTACCTCTTAGAAGCGGCAACAGCATTTTGGGGAATAGAAAACTCGACGATCAGCCAACAGAGTATGTACCACCAGCTGGAATTGCTCACATGACCAAGGAAAAGAAGAATACTTCAATTTGGTTATTGGGAAATTTGTGGATGAGTATATCATACCAGATCCTGAGAAAGAAAATGAGCTTCAAAGAAAGAGTGCCAAAGAAGGCTCATTTGAAGCAGACAGAGTGAGATGAATGTAGCACAAAATATTTAATCCATACATGCTTGCAATCAACATAAATAATCTAACCTTGTGGAAAATATTTATAAATTATATACAAATCAAATCAAAGAATAACTGTCAAAAAACGATATACCTATACGGTACTATTTTCGCCGTTTCAATAGGCATCCAATGTCAGAGCAAATATCCCCCTCCCCCCAGCTATATTTTTTTAGCCTTCAGATTTGTCCTTGATGAGTACTAACCAGCAGATAATGTTTGTGCATTTGCAATAGTATAATTTTGTACCTGTGTGTACCTCCCCTTAGAATGTGTTTTCTACTTCCACTAAAGTGCAAAAGTTAAAAGTTTGGGTGCTCTAACACTTCCGCACTTTTCCAGATATTCTGGCTTCCTTTTACCTCACTAGTCCTCTCAACCTTTATAATATGAAGAATCAATATTTATACCAGATTTTTCTTTGCAGGTTGAGAGAGGAGCGTGATATCATGCAAAATGACCCATCAAAAAACATTTGATCTGTATGTATTTTGTTTACTATGACACTAAAGCACTGGGCGAAATAGCAAATATTGTTGCAGAAACATTGTTTCCCGCTATGTTTCCAGCATAAATAATCTAACCTCGAATAGGAAATGATGGTGTCCATTAAGCATTACTGATTACAATGAGATATATTGTTTTGTGTTTGACAGATTCTATGGATTGAATATGCTAGAACTATTTGTGTTCCTAATGCAATTGATTGACACAACCAAATAAGGTAACAATGATGTTATTAACCCTTTTAGTAATTTAGTGGCAATGCACCCTGATACGCCCTACTTTATTATTTTACTCTGTCTAACGCCAGATGATTTTACTCGTCAAGTGTAGTCTGGAAAGTTCATCCACTCAATGGGTTAATTGGAGAATTTGCATCAAAATGAAACCATATGCAGACAAATATATAACCTATATGTATATACTGTAATGCATACAGTGGCAAAAGCTACTGTAGCTGATTACTGGAATCATCACCAGCAAGAATACTGATGTACAGGTTTAATAGTAAAACAAAAATATAACTGACAGATAATTACAAAGTCTATTAACTTTAAACTTATAGTTATTTACAACACTAATAAATATGTTATACACTGATCATAGTACATTAATGATGGAAAGTTCTTATGTAATACCCCTTTTACTTTAAATGTACAACCAGCATGTTATAGGTTCCTATTACACTACATTGTACATAATTTTTTAGGTGATGGCAGAAGGAATAACATTAATAAAAAGCAACTCTCACAGTATTTCAAATCATCAAGTTCTTGCCAGAACTACTCAGTTGAGATGTTCACAAGTATCGCCCAGGTTGAAGCTATGTTGTCCGAAGAAATGGCCCACAGACTGACATGGGGACAGTTCATAAATTGGAAAGGAGGTCAAGGCAGGAACATAGCTTGCGATATGGCCCAGGAAATCTGTAACAGGGTAAGCAAAGATGTTGTGAAAGGAATAGGTGCAAACAAGACCGAGGGTGGGAAAGGGTATTTTTTTGAGCCGTGAATGGTCAATATCTGTTCGCGTGAAATGCTTGATTTTAGTGTCGTGAAATGTGATTTGTTCTACAGCTGTGAGGCGTGATTATTGATAAAAATGCTCCGTGAAATGAGAATTAAGGATGTCTGTTTTGTGAACTGTGATTTTGCTTTGTTTATTTCGATCTATTTTTAATAGACATGATACGCGATAATCAATTTATATGATCTCACTCGATTGCACAAGAGTAAAAACTTCGGAGGCCTGTTGGAGGTTGTCGGACATACTGCGAATTGCAGTTGAGCTTATAGAGACAGGACCGCTCAGTTTGATCGTCGAAACGCACAAGTTACCAAGGGCAAATTCAAATGTTGTCATGGGAAATTTAGGCACTTTCGGCTTTTCAGCCAATCATAGTGAAGAAGGCGTTGCCCCGAGCACAGAAATTATATGTTTGATTTGGGGCAACGCCTTCTTCACTGCAAATCGCAGTACTCGTCACTCAAACTTCTAAGTTATGATGTAGTTTTTAACTGACAGGTTGTACCATGCATTAAACATACTCTTTATAATAAACCTATTATTATTATATTATTTTATTAGAATCTAGTTTTCTGTGAAATTGCTTTTTTAAGACGTGTGAATCGTGAAACGGCCTTTTTTCGTTGTGAAACGTGATCCATACCCCCCTTTCCCACCCTCAAGACCACCAAAGCGATGGTAAGGGCATCGAGGGCTGCAGCCGGTGTCAAACAAATTGTGCAGGCAATGGAGAAAGCATCAAATATTAAAAAAATTTCCAACAAGCACAGCTACAAGAAGTCAAATGAAGATGAGTCGCCGATGTTTCAAGATCTCAGAAAGTTAAAACCTTTTGCCATTACATCCGGTCGACATCGCAACCATTTCCATGATATTGCTCTTTCACCAACCAGTAACATTAAGATTAGCAATTTCTTCAAATGGCTACAAAAGCACAAGAGACAAATCTCAATGGGATTTAAAAAGTAATTGCAGTAAAACCCCGCATATAAAAACCTATAATTTAAGAACATGTTAGGCTGAAATATTTTATTTAGATCCCCTTTAGATAAGAACCTGTTCAGGCTAGAATTTCAAAACAGATTCTTATATTTATCAAATAGAGTCAAAATTAAGTAACAAGTTACAATCAGTGTACCTTTAAAGTGCATAATTATATAGAGTTGGTATAGTGCATATATATAATGTCATTTTTTTTGTGCATTTCAATTGTGCATTTTTTATATAAATCAAATACTATACATCCATAAAATGAGTCGCTTTTCTCTCAAAAAAATAAGAAACTAATTAAGAGCCTGTTTAGCCTAGTTTCCCAGTAAGCACCATTTACATAAGAACCTGTTTAGGCTATCTTGTTTAGACTATCATGTTGAGTATGTTAAACAGTTTTTACCGACGAAAGTGCAAAAATATATGCACTATAATTTTATTAACACACTGTAACAGGATTTAACGAGCAGTAAAACGCTCCCCCCTGCTCATACATATCACATGACAAAATAATCCACAACTTGTGGATCGAGGGTTCTCTTCAGCCTGCGGCCAGCACAGAGAGAACCCTGGGTACGAGGTTGGGAAAATGCAGGCACAGAATCCAAAGAATTTGACAAGGACATTGATCATATCAATTTACTCTTGTATACAAAAGATCGATTTGGTATATCCAATCAACCTTACCATGAAGTACCAATGATCTGTAAAGATATGCCGGGATCTTACATGATTAAAGATAGACTTAAGAAGATAAATGAAAAGTGGAACTTGTTTCCGACACCTGGCAACACTGTGAGTTCAACAAAGTATCAAATTGAGATTGGAAACAAGATTGAAAGTGATAATTAGGAACAGTCAAGTTAAGTCACCATCTCAGAACAAGGTGAGGGTGAAATTATCTGGAGATGGGACAAATGTGGGAAAACATTTACATGTCATAAACATTACTTTTACCATACTAGAAGAAGGATCAAAAGCAATGTCAGCTTGATGGGAACCACTTGGTTGCTTGCAACAACCAGCTTGAAAGCTTCGGCTCCTCTGATTGCCGTTCACATTTTTTTTAAAGTACTCATTAAAATTTTATAATTTTCTTCTACTTTTGTAATAACATACTTGATAAAAATCCTGTAAATAGTGAAAATAAATTGAATTGAAGTCATAAAGGTACCGGAAGACTATTACCATTAGTTTGTTACCCTAGGCAACCTTTGAAACGAAGTTGAGGAACTAGCCAGTATTTGCATAGAGAATGAGTGCTACGAGATTGAATGGTTCCTAGGAGGAAACTGGAAGTTCCTAGCTTGATATGTGGCCTTGGAGCTGCACATGCCAAAACACCATGTATTTAGTGCAAGTGCCCCTTATATGACCATTATGATCATACAAAATCTTGGTCACTCGCTGATTCATCAAAAGGTGCATGAACAATCAAAGTTAAGCGTGCTCCCTTATTCCCATTGATTCCACCATGTCATCATTGACACATTGCATCTCTTTCTATGAATATGTGACAACTTAACCAACCTACTGATACTTCAGCTGCGTAAAGAAGATGTAATCAACAAGAAAAAGGCATTTAACAAAGGACTGGACTGGTCAAAATACAAGCATGCGGCAGGTTGGGAAAAGTATCTGAATGAAACCTTGAAAATTCTCTTCAACTGGTTCATATGTAAAGAGAGTAAGAAGGTGAAGTGGCAGGATTTAAAAACTTAAAACTCTTCCATAATACAAAGATAGACATGTGCCTGCTTATCAGGATTCAGATAAAATTCAGAAATTATGGAATGATTTTTACGATATTGCTGAACTCTTGAGCTATTAAACCAGGATAAAATCATTGTTGAAGATTTTTCAAAGAGAACTATTAAAAATTGTGGCTGGACCTTTTAGTATCCATTTACCAGACAAAGCATGTCCATACACCATACATGCATGCCTTGGTGTGCCATGTTCCAGAATTTCTACATTTATATGGCACTATTTGTCCTTTTACCCAACAAGGCTTAGAAAAATTAAATGACAAGACAACTAAAGACTACTTCTGGTCTACAAATCAAAGGGGTATTGGTGCCCTGTTTCAGTTGGTACAGAAGCATAATTGGATGGAATATGTGGAGGACATAGTAATGGTATTTAAAGTCAATATATAGGGAGTGATTACTCAATCTCCAGAGCCATAGGCTCATGTTAAAAATGCTCAACTAATTACTCTATGCATGACTACATGTACAAATTTAAAACAAAGTAAATGAGAAACTTATTTACATAATTAGGACTAATGGAGAAACTACTGTAGTATAAAATGTTTAAGAATTATATACATCCTTGCACACCTACAGCCGAGATTGAGTTTGTTAGTAAAATCTATTATTGAAATTGAAGATATCATATCATTAGGTAGCTCATTTCAAATATGTGAAATGATATAAGAATATGAATTATGGTAAATATAAAGTATTTTAACTGGTCTGCTGAAAATTCAGACCAGTATTTCTAAGATTGTAATGTAATTTTAAAAAATTGGAAATATATGCATGGGCCCATGGAGATGTGTGTACATTTAAAAAACATAATTAAAGACTGTTCAAACCATCTTTGTTCCAAGGAACGCATTGATGCCATATTCAAAACTGTTTTGTAATCTGAAGTATTACCCATATTAAATAGAGTTTTTATGGCATAATGGTTGGCAGATTCCAATTTCCTATTCAAGTCTTTCGCAATACTAAGAAGGAGAGGACAGCAATATTCCAAATGTGGAAGCATGTAGGCTTTGTACAATTTCGTTGCAACTTCAATAGAGGGATCAAACGTCTTATTCCTTGTAAGGCAGCCACTTTCGAATAAACCTTCTTGAGCATTTTTTTATATGGGATTCAAAAGTTAAACGGTTGTCTAGAGTAACTCCTAAAATTTTGACGACCATTGCCATTTGAATAGAGGTATCAGCAAATTTTATATCGTAATCGAAATCAGATTTTCCCATTACTTAGTGTCTTACCAGCATTCACAGTGAGAAAATTATTGTGAAACGAAAGGTCGAGTGTTGATATCCATGTTGATCGAAAGCTCCAGTCTTGCGGGACATTGATCGGAATAATAAGTACTTGCATCATCTGCATATAGACGAAGGGAGGAACAGGTTACCAATGAGTTTATATCATTCACATAAATGGACAGGAAGCCAATCCGAAAACGAATCATTGCACTTCACCCTTTGTTTATGGCCATGCAGGTAGGAACAAATCAAGTCTACGGCTAATTTGTCAAAACCAGATGACTTTAATTTGGCCAATAGCAAGTTGTGGCAGAGAGAATCAAATGCTGTAGAAAGATCAATGGCCACCACAGCAATATCATTTTTGTCATCCAGAGCAAATCTCCAAACTTCTGTTAACTTTAAAAGAGCATTACAACAAGAATGACCACCGAGGAAACCTGACATGTTCTCAGAGAAAATCGTGGAAAAGGGTGGATACAATTGATCAAACATAATTTTCTCTAATAACTTCGGGATTACATAGAGTAAATTGATAGACCTGTAGTTTGTTTTGCTTGTTAAACCTATAGGGAGCGCAAAGGTTACCGCATTATTTTAAACATTAGTAAACACTAGCCTAGTCAATGACTGGGCATTTTTTAAGCAGTCACCGCAGGTTACTGCAACAAATTTCAAACCTATAGGGAGACCCAACCCTGAAACATCACACTTTTGTCAGTAGTCTCACAATGTGCAAAAACTGACTTTTCTCAGATCTGCTCTACAAGACGAAAAAGCATTGACGACTATTAAAGACGTATCTCTATTTTTACCGTATAGAGGGTGTTTGAGAATTTTGTTACAAGACGAAAGACTGGTGTTGACTACTTAAAGAAGTACTCATAATTTAGCGTTATAGAGGGTGTTCAGATTTTACCCAAAAAATTTCAAGCCTATAGGGAGACTGGATTTCACACAGACCTAAAGAATAATTTCTACTACTAGGGTATAGTGAGTGAGACAGCGATGAGCAACCAAGACTTAAACACAAAACCGTATACATCAGGTATAGTAAACGAGAACATGTCAGGGAAAAACCGGGGTGCGTTTGGTGGAAAAATATTTTCTCAACCAATGGTATAGTAGTAGGGCTGCTAAGACAAAAAATCGTTCAAATTGTGATCACATTCTGAAACTTGGCACAGATACTCATTAGGATATGGGGAATATGGAATGGAAGGACTGCCCAAAATTTGAGCAGGGGAAAGTGCCTATTTCGGCCTTCAAAATGGCCGACATTCTGTATGCACCTTGAGGAAAATTATCTCACTTAATCATCACATCTGTGAACAAATGAACAAGCCTAGTACACATGCATGCAAGAGAAGGCTTAAAAAAGTTTTTCCACAATATTATATGTTGCACTGTCATGAAATTAAGGATATTTCAGAAAAACAGTAGTGCGCATGCGCAGTCACATCTCCCTGAAATTCGAATGTTTTATTGCTTTTCCTGGATATATTTTGCTATCTGTTAATGCATGCTGTTTGTTTTGGCAGCAACAAAGATAATATTTTAGCAACTTACACATACCTTAACTGTGATAACATTTGAAATATTGAAATGTTACGGTAGCTCTTGCTATCAAAAACACACCTTCGCCTTGTGTGTTCTTTTTGGTGAAAAATAAATCACGGCAACGCTCACAAACGTATGGGGACTTTGCCCACAATTATAAGGGAATTGAAGTTCAAATGTGAACAATGCGAAATTGAAATTCTTTACGTCTGTCTGCGAGGTCCACATACGTTACTTTTTAACCAAGCACGGGTGTTTTGGCATTATCTAATATTTTGCTTGACAAACACACAGCTCCATACACTCTCTTTGCATTTACATCTACCAACCACAGAACAAATCAGCTCTTCACTAGTCACTTAGGATACGTCGGGCATCGACTGGCGGGAACCCAGTGTGTGGGTTCCAGCTCTACTCTTGCAGCTTCTGGACAATTGTACCACTTTCGTGCTTGTAACGCAGATCGTTTTACGTGTTCGTTCAATGCAGCAGTTGTTCAGTGGCGTAGCCAGAACGATAATCGGGGGGGGGGGGCATATTCATATATTCGTGTTCTGCTTTATTAATTTTTTTTTAAATCAATTGTTTCTATGGTATGTAAACACGAATATATGAATATGCCCCCCCCCCCAATTATCGTTCTGGCTATGCCACTGCAGTTGCTGGGGGTATGTTGTCAATTATTTTTCCCTTGCTTGTCAATTATTTTTCCCTTGATACCCGAAAAGGTATCGCCTTGCATCGTTGATCTCTTCGCCGTCAAATGTGCTGCAATAAAAAGCTGCAACAAACTGTTCCAAAAGATCACTGTCTGCTTCACATATCTTACCTTCGGACGTTGCTACTCGTTCAAACACTGGAGTCAAGCTGGGTATTTGTTTCCATGTTTCGCTTAATGATTTCTTGCCTTTACCTTTGAACGCTGATCTGGTATCACAAAGAGGCTTAAGGTCCTAGTGGTGTGGTAATTACGTGGATTGGAAAGTACTTCAAATGCTTCCCACTCCAAACTTGAGCCACAGTTCTTGGAGGCCGTGGATCTTGTGGAAAGCTTTGAGTGCAACAACAACAACATCACTGTCTACAGTCTTGACCAAAACGCGTGGAGAAAGTTTAGCAGCACGTTGTGCATGGACAAACATACGTTTATCTGCGGCATCAATAATTCAAGATCTACATCCTGATTCGCCACTACCCTGCCGTCTAGAGACCCCGTACACGTGTATCAATGCTTTCAATCAGTACTTTAACGAAGAAGGGAAACAGTTCCGTTTTGTTTTCGTCGCATCTAAGAATCGTTGACTAATTGTTTGGCATACTCCCGTTGCTTTCACGAGCCTCCTAACACCAAAACCCCGGTTTGACCGTGTACCAGACTTTAAACTGCCCTTAAAGTACCTATCAAAAAACCAAGTTGATTAGCTGACCTTAGTTGATATTTTATTTTCGGTAGGATGACATTTGAAAATAAGGTGAAAACAAAACGGGACTATTTTTACTGGTTGAAAGCATTGATACACGTGGACTATTCCTGGGGTCTCTATAGATAACAGAGTTGTGGCGAATCAGGATGTAGATCTTGGATTGTTGATGCCATGCAACATCGAAGAAGCCGATAAACGTATATGTCTCCATGTCCAACATGTCGCTGAACTCTGTCCACACGTTTTGGTCAAGACTGTAGACTGTGACGTTGTTATTGTTGTTTTGCACTCGGAGCTTTCCACAGCCTCAAAAAAACTATAGCTTGAGTTTGGAGTAAGGAACGTTCCAATCCGCAAAATTGCAGCATCCTTAGGACCTCAAACCTCCATCGCTTAACCGCGTTCCTGTTTTTCTACGCATTAAGTGGCTGATACCACATCATCGTTGAAAGGTAAAGGCAATAAATCATTCAGCGTTGCAAAAAATCATTCAGAGGAGCAACGTCGGAAGATAATATATGTAAAGCAGACAGTGATCTTTTGAAACCATTTGTTGCAGCTCTTTATTGCAGCACATTTGATGGCGACAAGGTCAACGATGCAAGGCGATACTTTTTCATAAGCAAGGGAAAGACCATTGACAATATATTCCCAACTGCCAACAACTGGTGCATTGGACGAACACGTAAAAACGATCTGCGTTACAAGCACGAAAGTGATACAATTGTTTATGAAGCCGCAAAAGTAGCGCTGGAACCCACATATTGGGGATGAATGAAGGATGGCGAAGTTTGGAGCCGCAATGCCGCATGCCTGACGTTTCCCAATGACCGAAGCGCTGATTTGTTGTCAGGGTGTAGTGGTGCACCAAATGTAGGGTTGGTAGATGAAATGCAAAGAGTTTGTTGAAGTATACAGAGCTGTGTAGATGTCACTAAGCGAAATGTTAGATAATGCCAAAAACAACCATGCTGAGTCAAAAATTAACATTGCGGACCTCACTGACAGACATAAAGAATATAAATTTCGCGTCGTTAATATTTGGTCTTTAAATGAGTATATAGCTCCTACTTTTGAAACATAGCAATTCCTTTATATTTGTGGGCAAAGTCCCCGTACATTTGTGAGCGTTACCGTAATTTATTTTTTACCAAAAAGACCACACAAGCCAAAGGAGTCTTGTATGACACTTTATGACGCGTTATATGACATTTTACTCTTTATATTATATATTCTGGATACAATATACTCAGGAAAAGCGGTAAAACATCAAATTTTAGGGTAATGTGACTGCGCATGCGCACTACTGTTTTTCTGAAATATCCTTAATTTCATGACAATGCAACATACAATATTGTTGAAAGCCTTCTCTTGCGTGTATTTTTGCTAAGCGTGTCCATTTGTTCACAGATGTGATGACTAAATGAGATAATTTTCCTCAAGGCACATACGGAATGTCTGCCATTTTGAAGGCCGAAATAGGCACTTTCCCCTGCTCAAATTTTGGGCAGTCCTTCCATTCCATATTCCGCATATCTTAATGAGTATCTGTGCCAAGTTTCAGAATGTGATCACAATTTGAACGATTTGCCTAAATTTGGTGTCTTAGCAACCCTACTATTAAGCCCGTTTTCCACTTCAACCGTATCGTAACGTACCACAGCATTTTCTTTTGCGTCGAAGTCATTAGTTCCACACTACCGCTCAGGAAACAAACAAATACGCTACGTTTCGGTACGATTGAGAACAGAAGTGGAAAACAGGCATTAAGAACTGCTGTATTACTGGTAGGGTTATTATTGATAGCAGTTTATGCTAATCTATAATGTGAATGGGTGGGTGCGTGACATCTTCGCTCCTGACCAATGACTCGTAGAATTTCAATCAAGCTTCAATATCCACGTTATAAAGTCTAATTCTACTTAATTCGCCATTGGTCTACGTCGCTACGAAGTCATGTGAGATTTGAAAGCAATGGCCATTAGCATGAAACTATACCAATTCTTTATTAATATACCAAACAAGGAACTAGCTTTATTAACAACTGAAATTGCCCAATGTAATATTAACAACTGAAATTGCCCTATGTCAAAACGTCCCCATGTAATGGATACCATGATTGCAGTAAGTTATGTCCAAAGTTTTCAGAGTTCTTAGTAGATTCTGAAATAACTGGTTGATGTTGATGTTGCTCTGGTACTATGTGCATGGAAAATATTAGTGTCAATTCCTGCTTTGTCCAGAACTGATTTCAGCCACCTTGCAATGGTATCAGTTGTCACCGGCTTATGTGGCTGCTGGTAGCTTAAGTATCAACAGTTGAGTGTGGTTGATTCTAAGGGGCTTCGTTTTTGCCAAGTGGACTCGAATAGTTTTGAAAATGCATAGCTGTTCATCCGCTGGATATACTTGCAGCGTCAAGGGTAGTGTGGTTGCCTCTAAGGGGCTTCGTTTTTGCCAAGTAGACTTGAATAGTTTTGAAAATGCATAGCTGTTCATCCGCTGGATATGCTTGTAGCGTCAACGGTAATAATAATAGTAATAATAACACTTCATTCATTGAGGATAAACAAATAAAGTTACAAATAAACTTTTTTCCAATCTGGTCCTCCTAAACTCTATAGACACAATAACATTAAACATGACTATTTTCAGTACTTCCTGGGAGAATGAACAAATGAAATTGTGGATATAATGTAACCAGTAGTACAATTCAGTTGTTCATACATCGACATACATATGTTTAAATTATATTTACAGAATAATATGTCAAAATACGTTGACACACAACTCACAAGTGTCTAAAGTGACATTATAAACATGACAATATCATGCTCAGCTAAAACTGCAAGGTCTCGAGGTTTTCAATAGCTTGTTTACCTGGAAAACATATTACTGGTTTGGATGGCATACCACTTGCATATCACTGATATCCAGCGCGTGAATGGTTTGACAACGTTGACCAGAGAGCAATGCTATTAGCATGGTTATTTTCAAAGTAAGATCCCGGAGGTGCAAGTCCTCCAATGGATGTAGTGTTTTTAAGTACTTTAGCACGATCGCTACATCCCACCTGACAATATCGTGGCAATGATGGTCTTCTAGATCCTGCAAAAACGCCTTTGAGCAGTCGACTCACTAGTGGGTGGATCCCAAATGTACAGCTCTCAAGAGGAAATATAACCAAGGATAACGCAATCCTAGCAGTGTTCATTGCACTGTAGGATAGATTATTGTTCGCATAAAGTTCACTAAGTCTACGAAAAGATTGCGGAATAAAAACTAAAAAAATCTGCTAAGCTTGACCATACATTTCTTGCTTTTCAAATAGCGGTTAGAATAGAACTTCTATGAGACAATACTCAGATTGTTTATATTTAAATATCACGGCTAAATAATAAACATGTCAAGGTTGTTATACAGCCACATACTGTTGTACTTTAACAAGCAGATTTACTGTACTGTGCTACAGCAACTGTCCAGTCCCGCATACATGGGGAAAGCCGATATAAACACAATATAATGTAAAACATAACGGAATGGCAAACATGCAGATTCGACCATCTCAAATAATGGTGATGTTGGGATGGCAGCGTTGCAGACTGCAGAGGAGAGTGGGCAGTAAGGCTCCCTCATGCACCACCCTATGGAAAACCTGCACCCCTCCTTGCAGATGCGGCTGGAGTCGCCCATCCATGCTTGTAGATATATCGAATTTGAAAATACATATAAAATTGACAATGACAAAATGAATTACAAAGACAAAGACCAAAGTACTACTCTTCTAACCAAATCTTATTATACTAAGAATCCACTATTTTAACAAACTTCTAACAAAAACCCAGATAAAAGACCAAAGTACTATTATTCTAACCAAATATTATTATACTAAGAATCCACTATTTTAACAAACTTCTAACCAAAAAGAACAGATATGTACAAACTGACTTTAGTTCAAAATGCATTACGTCAATTATCAATATTGATCACTTTTCAATCATATTAAACAGTTACATTGGCTCATTGCATTACTATGTCAAAATAATCTCTAAACAATTCAACCAATTTCAAACAATCACAAACTGGGGAAAAACAGTTTCAAATAAATTTCAAGAGAGGTTTCAACACAACACATTACCTAGGTTGATGCGATATATCAATATCTTTGATAAATATCAATATTTCAAAAATATTAATATTTAAAAATATTATCCACTTTTTGAATATCGACAACATGGAACCTTTTAAGTAGAGAACTTAATCTCCTTCTGTAAAGTTGAGAAAACGCACATGTGACAGCAATTGAGAATTCAAGTAAGCATGTTGGCAATTTAGAAGTGTAAAGATCACCATCCACACGAGCAATAGTTTTTGAAAACAATAACTGTGTGATGATTCATAAACATGGAATCAAAATATCACAGCTCCTTCTAATTTCACTGTCTAGACTCACTGAAGGAAAGTCTAGAGAATAAATATGTCAAATCAACAATTCAAAGCACTGTTTGGATTTACTTCAAGAACAGTGCAGGCTGACTGAACTACGTTTTCTAATTTCATAATTCGATATATTCCATATTTTTGTTCAATATCGATATATTGATTTTTTCCATAACACATCAGCCTAATATTGCCCAAAATATCTTCAATTATGTTGCCTAGCTAGCTAGTGGGGCAGCACATTGTCATGCATACTCATATGATCTTCAAGTTCAGTGGCAATTTCAAACTCTGCATCACAGACGCAACAGATATAACTAATACCAGTTGCTTCTCTTGCTTCTAATTCCTTACAGACATTACATTGGTAGGACGTACCATGGTCTTTGGCCTTGTGCTGATATAAACTTTCAATATCAGGGAACTGTTTGTTGCATTTGTCACAGTCAAAATGATCATCACTCTGTATCTCACTAGCATGTCCTTGACCTTGAATAATTTCTTTGCCACAGGTGTGGCACAATAATAAGCCATCTCTCAAGTGTGATCTCCAATGACGTTTGAGACTTTGCCTTTGTGCGAATGTTTTCTTACATTTAGCACACTCAAGACTCGGCTTTCTCTTGTGTGCTGACATTTTATGTTGTGTTAAATTGCGAGATTCTGAAAATTTCTTATTGCAAACATGACATTCATAAGGTTTGTCTCTAGCGTGTGTTTTCTTATGCTTAGCTAAATGGCCCGATTGTAAAAATGTTTTCTTACAAATATCGCATTCATAAGGTTTGTCCCTGGTATGGGTTCTTTTATGCTTGGTTAAATTGGCCGAGCATGAAAATCTCTTCTTACAAACATCACATTCATAAGGTTTGTCTCCAGTATGTGTTCTCTTATGAATTGTTAAGTCACTTGACTGCAAAAATCGTTTGTTGCAAATGTCACATTCATAAGGTTTGTCTCCAGTATGTGTTCTTTCATGTCTAACTAAATGGCTTGAGTGTGAAAATCTCTTCTTACAAACATCACATTCATAAGGTTTCTCTCCAGTGTGTGTTCTCTTATGGGTAGCTAAGTTGCTTGACTGCAAAAATCTTTTGTTACAAACATCACATTCATAAGGTGTGTCTCCAGTGTGTGTTCTCTTATGAATTGCTAAGAGGCTCGAGTGTGAAAATCTTTTGTTGCAAACATCGCATTCATAAGGTTTCTCACCAGTGTGTGTTCTCTTATGTGCAACTAAGGTGCTTGATTGCTTATGAATTGCTAAGAGGCTCGAGTGTGAAAATCTTTTGTTGCAAACATCGCATTCATAAGGTTTCTCACCAGTGTGTGTTCTCTTATGTGCAGGTGCTTGATTGGGGAATATCTTTTGTTGCAAACATCACATTCATAAGGTTTGTCTCCAGTGTGCGTTCTAAAATCTTTTTTTGCAAACATCACATTCATAAGGTTTCTCTCCAGTGTGTGTTCTCTTATGAACCGCTAACACGTCTGATCGCAAAAATCTTTTGTTGCAAACATCACATTCATAAGGTTTGTCTCCAGTGTGTGTTCTCTTATGACCTGCTAAGTTACCTGACTGAAAATCTTTTGTTGCAAACATCACATTCATAAGGTTTCTCTCTAGTGTGTGTTCTCTTATGAATAATTGCTTGACATTGAAAATATTTTATTGCAAACATCACATTCATAAGGTTTGTCTCCAGTGTGTGTTCTCTTATGACCTGCTAAGTCGCCTGATTGCGAAAATCTCTTGTTGCAAACATCACATTCATAAGGTTTCTCTCCAGTGTGTGTTCTCTTATGAACGGTTAAATTGCTTGACTGTGAAAATCTTTTATTGCAAACATCACATTCATAAGGTTTGTCTCCAGTGTGTGTTCTCTTATGAACGGTTAAATTGCTTGACTTTGAAAATATTTTATTGCAAACATCACATTCATAAGGTTTCTCTCCAGTGTGTGTTCTCTTATGACCTGCTAAGTGGCTTGACCGCTGAAAATCTCTTGTTGCAAACATCACATTCATAAGGTTTGTCTCCAGTGTGTGTTCTCTTATGAACGGTTAAATTGCTTGACTGTGAAAATCTTTTATTGCAAACATCACATTCATAAGGTTTGTCTCCAGTGTGTGTTCTCTTATGACCTGCTAAGTCGCTTGATCGCGAAAATCTCTTGTTGCAAACATCACATTCATAAGGTTTCTCTCCAGTGTGTGTTCTCTTATGAACGGTTAAATTGCTTGACTGTGAAAATCTTTTATTGCAAACATCACATTCATAAGGTTTGTCTCCAGTGTGTGTTCTCTTATGACCTGCTAAGTCGCTTGATCGCGAAAATCTCTTGTTGCAAACATCACATTCATAAGGTTTCTCTCCAGTGTGTGTTCTCTTATGAACGGTTAAATTGCTTGACTGTGAAAATCTTTTATTGCAAACATCACATTCATAAGGTTTGTCTCCAGTGTGTGTTCTCTTATGACCTGCTAAGTCGCTTGATCGCGAAAATCTCTTGTTGCAAACATCGCATTCATAAGGTTTCTCTCCAGTGTGTGTTTTCTTATGAACGGTTAAATCGCTTGACTTTGAAAATATTTTATTGCAAACATCACATTCATAAGGTTTCTCTCCAGTGTGTGTTCTCTTATGACCTGCTAAGTTACCTGACTGCGAAAATCTTTTGTACGGTTAAATCGCTTGACTTTGAAAATATTTTATTGCAAACATCACATTCATAAGGTTTCTCTCCAGTGTGTGTTCTCTTATGACCTGCTAAGTTACCTGACGTTATGACCTGCTAAGTTACCTGACTGCGAAAATCTTTTGTTGCAAACATCACATTCATAAGGTTTCTCTCCAGTGTGTGTTCTCTTGTGAACGGTTAAATTGCTTGACTTTGAAAATATTTTATTGCAAACATCACATTCATAAGGTTTCTTATGTCTCACCAAATTTCCTTTCTTAGAAAATACCTTGTTAGAAACCTCACATTTCCTAGACATGGTTTCAGCTTTTGATCTTTTCCCCGTACGGGCACACGTGCGGTCAAATTTCGATTAAAAATATCACCCAACTGTTCCCTCGAGTCTTTCTTTATTGAATCTTGATAATACTTCGGTTCTTACACAATTTCTGATCATAAAAATGAGAATATTCAGAGACACAGTTTGCAAACAACACGAGTATCAAAATATGGCGCCCAGAAAGATCGGTGTTTCCACTTTACAAAAACAAAGATTATTGATGTGCGAGATTGTGCGAGATCGGAGATTTCGCGACAGATACTGGAGAATAAAAGCAATACCCAGTAACATAAACGAAAAATTAAATTAACCCACCCTTATGGTGTATGGGTGGACTCTTTTGAGCAGAGGAAACTGATACATCTTTCTCGCAGCAATTTGTTTTGCCAAACCAATCAGTGTTTCATGTTTTATATTTCACTATTGTGGAAGCCATGTTTGCGCTAGATGGTAACTCTTATGGAAATTGCTAGATAGTATACTTCAAAATAAGGTTTCCGTTTTTATATCAATTTTTTAAATAAGTTAGGGTTAGGTTAAAGGTGATCTACAGTCCGTATGTAAACAAAGCCTTTGTTTACATTTTTGTGTCCAAAATATTGAGCTTTATTCGACAACTATTTATATTTTCAAGCTTCTAGAGTATAATAAATGATCAAGAAACAACAATCAGGCTTTTCAAGAACTCAAAACATAGTTAAACTGTTTGTATCGTAAAAAGTGGGCTCATTTGTGCACATGCGCAGATCGGACTGTAGATCACCTTTAAGGTTAGGTTAGGTTAGGGTTGGGGTTAGGGTTAAGGTTAGTATTAGGGTTAAGGTTTAGTTTTGCGTTAGGATGTTTTTTTCTACGTTATAAAAACGGAAACCTTATTTTGAAGTATACTATCTAGCAATTACCTAACTCTTATACAGGGTGTATCAATAAAAACGCAACCTCGGAATTTCCTAAGAAATCACTTTGCAATTCTTAAGCATAAAAGATTTTAGGCCCTTGGGAATTGAAATCGAATTCCTAGTAGATCATATTACTGTTGTTGTGCATTAAATAAATGCATAAATTTTGCTTTATGCAATCGCGTGTCCAGTAATTTTGACAGTTGTGCTATTCTAAATTCCCAGGCGCCTAAAATCTTGTGTCTTTAAAACAATGTCGATTTCTCGGGAAATTCCGAGCTTCCGTTTTTTTATACACTCTGTATAACAAAATTAGAAAATTAAACCACAGTCATCCCCAATCTCGTTCCCTGAGCCTGCGATCCTCGGGAAGGAACGTGAGGCTCTGGGATAATCCGTTGCCGGAAGCCAGGAATCCTGGCTAAGACCGAACTGCGCATTCCAATATCAACGGCCAATCAGATTCCTCCCTGAAACGGATTATCTCAGAGCCTCGCGTTCCTTTCCGAGGATCGCAGGCTCGGGGAACGAGATTGAGTCATCCCAAGCTCACATGTCGTTGTTGGGGTATATTTGCATTTTTATACTAGATTACTATGACAGAATATAGCTTAGAATTTGTATTGTCAAAGTGCTAAAATATTGTATTAAATTGAGAAATAAAGTTGCTTACCACTACTATGTGTAATTGACTTTTCTGGGTTGATTTGGGGTGATTCGATCCCAGGGACGCCGGAACGATAATAGGGCAAAGGGGGGCGGACGCACACCAAGGGCACCTTTACTGAAAAATTTTTTTTCACTGCAAAATTTTTTGGCGACCCCCCCCCCCCGTCGCCAAAAAAATTTCGGTCAGTGTACCATTTTAGGGGTCAACAATTTTTTCCGGACATACAAAAATTTTCCGTGAAGCCAAAAATTTTTCCGGATATCTTAAATTTTCGCCAGTTCTTCAGAATATTTTTCTAAATTCCAAAAATTTCCCAAAATTTTTATAAATATAAACTATAAATTACCTGAATCTCGTGATTTTCGCCTAGCAAAAGGCAAGGGGGGAAGCCGCCCCCCCCCCTGCCCCCCAGTTCCGGCGTCCCTGTTCGATCCGCTTGAGAAGGAGATATATCGTAACGTACCGTAGCATTTTCTTTTCTGTCGAAGTCATTAGTCCCACACTACCGCTCAGGAAACAAATAAATACGCTACGTTTCGGTACGATTGAGAACAGAAGTGGAAAACAGGCATTAAGAACTGCTGTATTACTGGTAGGGTTATTATTGATAGCAGTTTATGCTAATCTATAATGTGAATGGGTGGGTGGGTGCGTGACATCTTCGCTCCTGACCAATGACTCGTAGAATTTCAATCAAGCTTCAATATCCAGGTTATAAAGTCTAATTCTACTTAATTCGCCATTGGTCTACGTCGCTACGAAGTCATGTGAGATTTGAAAGCAATGGCCATTAGCATAAAACTATACCAATTCTTTATTAATATACCAAACAAGGAACTAGCTTTATTAACAACTGAAATTGCCCAATGTAATATTAACAACTGAAATTGCCCTATGTCAAAACTTCCCCATGTAATGGATACCATGATTGCAGTAAGTTATGTCCAAAGTTTTCAGAGTTCTCAGTAGATTCTGAAATAACCGGTTTATCACAGAATTTGCCAAGTATCAAAGCATTTGTCCACCCAGCTGCCGTCATGATGGTATTAACGGATGAGTTTGCTGTCTTTGCAGCAGATGTTGATGCTGCTCTGGTACTATGTGCATGGAAAATATTAGTGTCAATTCCTGCTTTGTCCAGAACTGTTTTCAGCCACCTTGCAATGGTATCAGTTGTCACCGGCTTATGTGGCTGCTGGTAGCTTATCAACACTTGAGTGCGTTTTTGCCAAGTAGACTTGAATAGTTTTGAAAATGCATAGATGGACTCGAATAGTTTTGAAAATGCATAGCTGTTCATCCGCTGGATATGCTTGTAGCGTCAAGGGTAATAATAAAAATAATAATAGTAATAATAACACTTTATTCATTGAGGATAAACAAATAAAGTTACAAATAAACTTTTTTCCAATCTGGTCCTCCTAAACTCTATAGACGCAACAACAATAACATTAAACATGACTATTTTCAGTACTTCCTGGGAGTATGGACAAATGAAATTGTGGATATAATGTAACCAGTAGTACAATTCAGTTGTTCATACATCGACATGCATATGTTTAAATTATATTTACAGAATAATATGTCAAAATACGTTGACACACAACTCACAAGTGTCTAAGGTGACATTATAAACATTACAATATTTGGCACTTTCTCCATGTACGAAGAACCGAAAGTAAAATCATGCTCAGCTAAAACTGCAAGGTCTCGAGGTTTTCAATAGCTTCTTTACCTGGAAAACATATTGCTGGTTTGGATGGCATACCACTTGCATATCACTGATATCCAGCGCGTGAATGGTTTGACAACGTTGACCAGAGAGCAATGCTATTAGCATGGTTATTTTCAAAGTAAGATTCCGGAGGTGCAAGTCCTCCAATGGATGTAGTGTTTTTAAGTACTTTAGCACGATCGCTACATCCCACACAGTGTTCATTGCACTGTAGGATAGGTTATTGTTCGCATAAAGTTCACTAAGAAAAGATTGCGGAATAAAAACTTAAAAAATCTGCTATCTGATGGTCTTTTTGTAAAAATGCCTTTGAGCAGTCGACACACTAGGGGTGGATTGCAAATGTACAGCCCTCAGGAGGAAATATAACTAAGGATAACATGGACCTACCGGTGTTCATTGCACTGTATGATAGGTTATTGTTTGCATAAAGTTCACTAAGTCTAAGAAAAGATTGCGGAATAAAAACTAAAAAAATCTGCTAAGCTTGACCATACATTTCTTGCTTTTCAAATAGCGTTTAGAATAGAACTTCTATGAGACAATACTCAGATTGTTTATATTTAAATATCACGGCTAAATAATAAACATGTCAAGGTTGTTATACAGCCATATACTGTTGTACTTTAACAAGCAGATTTACTGTACTGTGCTACAGCAACTGTCCAGTCCCGCATACATGGAAAAAGCCGATATAAACACAATATAATGTAAAACATAATGGAATGGCGAACATGCAGATTCGACCATCGCAAATAATGGTGATGTTGGGATGGTAGCGTTGCAGACTGCAGAGTAGTGTGGCAGTAAGGCTCCCTCATGCACCACCCCATGGAAAACCTGCACCCCTCCTTGCAGATGCGGCTGCAGTCGCCCATGCATGCTTATAGATATATCGAATTTCAAAACTGACAATGACAAAATGAATTACAAAGACAAAGTTCAAAGTACTACTATTCTAACCAAATCTTATTATACTAAGAAACCACTATTTTTAGTATTTTAACAAACTTCTAACAAAAAAACCCAGATATGTACAAAATGACTTTAGTTCAAAATGCATTACAGTCAATTATCAATATCACTTTTCAATCATATTAAACAGTTACATTGGCTCATTGCATTGCTATGTCAAAATAATCTCTAAACAATTCAACCAATTTCAAACAATCTCACACTATTTCAAAACAGTTTCAAATAAATTTCAGGCGAGGTTTCAACACAACACAACACATTACCTAGGGGTTGATGCAATATATCGATATTTTTGATAAATATCAATATTTCACAAATATTAATAAAACCCAAGATGGTTTCAATTTATCTTGCCTTGCTAGTTGGGCAGCACATTGTCATGCATACTCATATGATCTTCAAGTTCAGTGGCAATTCCAAACTCTGCATCACAGACACAACAGATATAACCAATACCAGTTGCTTCTCTTGCTTCTAATTCCTTACAGACATCACATTGGTAGGATGTACCATGGTCTTTGGCCTTGTGCTGATATAAACTTTCAATATCAGGGAACTGTTTGTTGCATTTGTCACAGTCAAAATGATCATCACTCAGAATCTCACTAGCATGTCCTTGACCTTGAATAATTTCTTTGCCACAGGTGTGGCACAATAATAAGCCATCTCTCAAGTGTGATCTCCAATGACGTTTGAGACTTTGCCTTTGTGCAAATGTTTTCTTACATTTAGCACACTCAAGACTTGGCTTTCTCTTGTGTGCTGATATTTTATGTTGTGTTAACTTGTATGATTCTGAAAATCTCTTGTTGCAAACGTGACATTCATAAGGTTTGTCTCCAGTATGTGTTTTCTTATGCCTAGCTAAATGGCCCGATTGTAAAAATGTCTTCTTACAAGTATCGCATTCATAAGGTTTGCCTCTGGTATGGGTTCTTTTATGCTTGGTTAAATTGGCCGAGCATGAAAATCTCTTCTTACAAACATCACATTCATAAGGTTTGTGTCCAGAGTGCATCCTTTCATGTGTAACTAAGGTGCTAGATTGTGAAAATCTTTTATTGCAAACATCACATTCATAAGGTTTGTCTCCAGTGTGTGTTCTTTTATGGGTAGCTAAGTGACCTGACCGCGAAAATCTTTTGTTGCAAACATCACATTCATAAGGTTTGTCTCCAGTGTGTGTTCTTTTATGAACGGTTAAGTGGCTTGACTGCAAAAATCTTTTGTTGCAAACATCACATTCATAAGGTGTATCTCCAGTGTGTGTTCTCTTATGAATTGCTAAGTGGCTCGAGTGTGAAAATCTTTTGTTGCAAACATCGCATTCATAAGGTTTCTCACCAGTGTGTGTTCTCTTATGAACCACCAATTGGCTTGGTCGTAAAAATCTTTTGTTACAAACATCACATTCATAAGGTTTGTCTCCAGTATGTGTTCTTTTATGGGTGGCTAAGTGACCTGACCGCGAAAATCTTTTGTTGCAAACATCACATTCATAAGGTTTCTCTCCAGTGTGTGTTCTTTTATGGGCAGCTAAGTCACTTGACTGCGAAAATCGTTTGTTGGAAACATCACATTCACAAGGTTTGTCTCCAGTGTGTGTTCTTTCATGTCTAACTAAATGGCTTGAGCGTGAAAATCTTTTGTTGCAAACATCACATTCATAAGGTTTCTCTCCAGTATGTGTTCGTTTGTGTGCCACCAAATTTCCTTTCGTAGAAAATAACTTGTTACAAACCTCGCATTTCCTAGACATGGTTTCAGCTTTTGATCTTTTTCCCGTACGCTCAAATATCGATAAAAATATCACCCAACTGTTCCCTCGAGTCTTTCTTTATTGAATCTTTATAATACTTCGGTTCTTACACAATTTCTGATCATAAAAATGAGAATATTCAGACACAGTTTGCAAACAACACGGGTATCAAAATATGGCGCCCAACAACCTCGTCCCCAGGGTCTTCCTTGTGGTGGCGCGTGAGCTGAGGAAGACCCTGGTAAAATACGATGAAATCTCCAAGATTCTTGGAGATTTATCGCATGCGCAGTAACGACAACGTTATGTTGCTGACTACAATTAGCGCTGGCGCTTACGATTTTCTTGCTTAAAAATATACATGTTTTGTTGACTGTTTATGTAGTTTATTCTCAAAGTTTTAACAAATTTTACGAAAAATACTTCAGATATAAGCTGTGAACACACATGTACACAAAACTGTGCAACATTCATCATCATATTGTATCAATTTGTCGGAGTATGGCGCTCATATTTGTGACATTGTTTTGTTCGCTTTGGCAACCCTCACATATATCAGAATATCAGATACTGTTCGGCTTCAGCTCAAATGCGACTGAATAAACACTGATAGTGTTGCCTGGAATAAGAAATGATATTGACTGATTGTTCTGTATATCAAGGTATGTACTGTACATTTATACTGAATTTATTCGATTTATTTCACACGTTTAACTTTCACATTTTCTCAGAATCTCGGAAATCACATTTTCTAATAAACACAGTTTCACACATACAGAAAGACTTCATTTCACACATACAGAAAGACTTCTTCAGAAATCACAGTTTTTAACACACAGAAAGACTTCATATTATCTCATCAGTTAATGTCCGTTAATTAAATTATGATATTAAACAGTAGAAATGCTTAGAAAGATTTTATTCTGTTTTCCATATACAGTACAACTGTTATTTCGATTTTCTCTTTCCTATATTTTCTTTAAAGCAGGTACTGTTCTGTTACAAAACAACTAATAAACATTTTATTATTTTAACAGGTGAACCATATTTTACATGAACTTGGGAAAAAAACCAACTTGAATTCCATGGAAATATATATAATCATGTCATCAATCAGATGTTAAACAATCATTAAGATGGCCTCAAGATTACACTTCACAGTGACGAACATGAAAATTTTTAAATGGGAATTAGTTGATGGCATTATAGTTTTCTAATGCTATATAATTTTGTTCATCAAGGTGAAGAAACCTTAACTCCCTATACCTTTACCTGTTACAGAGCTATGGTAGTAATCTTAGAAGATTTTCATGATCCCTCTATTCAGTAGTTCTTTACCCAGTCTAGTATTATGACTGTATTATGTTAAATAGCCTTGTTTGACTTTTGTATTTTGTTTCTTTAATAATACATTTACAATGGTCAAAATTACAGTTTAATATTTGTATTTCTAATGATAATTACTTGCATATATCCATCACACTTCTCTGTTACTATTAAACTTATTACTATCATGCAAGTAAAATCTCTTGGGAAAAATAAAATGTTGTCCCAGGATGATCATAAATATCAGCTAGTAAAACTAATGAATATACCTATAATCATGTACATATGACTATCATATAATATGTTGTAATTCCTTTAAGTGTTTCAAATTAAATAAATTTCTATTTTAAGTTGCTCATTGTTCAAACTTATTTGAAACCTACAGTATACTAATATCCAAAAGTGTGCCTTTTACTTAAGTCCTTATAGACTCCTCCCTAATACAGACACTTTATTGTGCCACTCCAATGTTCATTCAAAGTGCTCCAACTGACATCTGAGCTGGTGATAATATACAGCAAAGTATTGGAACTAGGAGTATACCAGATAAGTTGTTCATTCAGTCAAGACCTTGAGGTTGTGCTGATCATCATATCAAACTCCATCACATATTGTGCCTTAAAAACATATATACAAATTTTAAAAGTTGTTGCAGCACACTGGGCCATTCCATCTAAAATAGCCCCCCCCCCCACACCCTATTGAGGGGTCTCTTCATACCTTAAAAATTTTGGAACCCCATTAGATGCAATTTTGGAACCCCTATGGATATCTTTCTACCCCTTTAGGATATTGTTCCTGCCCCTTTGGATATCACTAAAACACCTAATTTTTAGGAAATCTCTTAAGCTACCCTCCAGAAAAATTTAAGGTAAAACCCCCCTCTCTAAAATCCCCATATAGGATATCCAGATCTCAAGGGGGGGGGGGGGGGCTATTAAATGGAATGGTCTATCTGACTTGGCGAGTGGTGACTACCACCAAAGCAAAATGAAACATGCTGCCCTGCTTTGCATACAGAATAAATTTTGAAGCATTTCTACTGTTACTTGTAACGATAATCAGATTTGATGCGAAATTATGGAGTCTTTCTCTATGACTGTATGTTAGTGATGTGATCTCATTGTTCATAAGGTTGAAATAGTTTGAAACTCGTGTGAAAATAAATTCAGTATAAATGTACAGTACATACCTTGATATACAGAACAATCAGTCAGTATCATTTCATATTCCAGGCAACACTATCAGTGTTTATTCAGTCGCATTTGAAGCCGAACAGCATCTGATATATGTGAGGGTTGCCAAAGCGAACAAAACAATGTCACAAATATGAGCGCCATACTCCGACAAATTGATACAATATGATGATGAATGTTGCACAGTTTTGTGTACATGTGTGTTCACAGCTTATATCTGAAGTATTTTTCGTAAAATTTGTTAAAACTTTGAGAATAAATACATAAACAGTCAACAAAACATGTATATTTTTAAGCAAGAAAGTCGTAAGCGCCAGCGCTAATTGTAGTCAGCAACATAACATTGTCGTTACTGCGCATGCGATAAATCTCCAAGAATCTTGGAGATTTCATCGTATTTTACCAGGGTCTTCCTCAGCTCACGCGCCACCACAAGGAAGACCCTGGGGACGAGGTTGGGCGCCCAATTTAGGCCCAAAAATAATCTGTCGTGTTTCCACTTTACAAAAACAAAAAATATTGCAACCTCGTTCCCAGGGTCAGGCCCAACCTCGTACCCAAGGTATTACCTTCGCTCACCCCCTGCTTCAGGCCAGGGTCTTTCCCAATCTCGTTCCCCGAGCCTGCGATCCTCGGGAAGGAACGCGAGGCTCTGGGATAATCCGTTTCAGGGAGGAATCTGATTGGCCATTGAAATGGAATGCGTAGTTCAATCTTAGCCATGATTCTTGGCTTCCGGTAACGGATTATCCCAGAGCCTTCGATTCCTTCTCGAGGATCGCAGGCTCGGGGAACGAGATTGGGTCTTTCCCTGCCAGAATTCGCAACAGATCTGGAAAATAATTGAATAAAAGCAAAAACATAAACGAAAAATTAAATTAATCCAGCATCATGGTACGGGATGGAATATTTTGAATAGAGGAAACTGATACATCTTTCTCGCAGCGATTTGTTTTGCCAAACCAACCAGTGTTGCATGTTCTATATTACACTATTGTGAAAGCCATGTTTGCGGTAGATGGTAACTCTTATATACCAAAATTAAACCCCAGTCATCCCCGATCACGTTCCCTGAGCCTGCGATCCTCGGGAAGGTCGGGGAACGAGATTGAGTCATCCCAAGCTCACATGCATAGGTTGTTGTGGTATATTTGTATTTTTATATTAGTTTACTATGACAGAACATATATTGTCAAAAAATGCTAAAATATTGTATTAAATTGAAAAATAAAGTTGCTTACCACTACCAGACCTGCCAAGTCTCACGATTTTTTATGCTTTCTCACGATCTCACGATTAAGTCTCCAAATCTCACGATTTTCGGAACTTATAAAATAATCGAAGAGCGCAACATCTAGTTACAATAAGGCACACTCTTCCAAGGAAACATCACACTTTATTACAATATTAGTGTATTAATAATGCGCAATGTACAACGTCAGAATTTTGTATGTGTGATGTTTGTGTTACAAAGTAAAAGGCGTGTCCTGCTAAGGTTATTGTCCTGCTAGTCCTAATATTACTCGTAGTTTTCTTGTTTTTGTACAGTGGAAATTACTTAAGCCATAAAGAAAAAAAAGCCTATTTTTAACAAGCCTTGCATTTACGGTTTTACTAACAAAATATAAATGCATACTATCCTAAAATTGAATATTATATCTATTGATTATTTGCTAGTGTTGTTAAAGTTACCCCTGGTCATATTAATGAGCAAACCTGAAAATTTCAAAGTCTCAACATTTTTCAGTCAATCTCACGACTTTTTAGATAGCAACTCACTGTTTCTGCTACAAAAGGGTTGGCAGGTCTGCACTACTACAATGTGTAATTGACTTTTTCGGGTTGATTTGGGGGTGTTTCGATCCGCTTGACAATGAGATACGTTCTGAATGACCATTACTTAAGCTCGTTTTCCACTTCAACCGTATCGTAACGTACCGTAGTATTTTCTTTTGTGTCAAAGTCATTAGTTCCACACTACCGCTCAGGAAACAAATAAATACGCTAGGTTTCGCTACGATTGAACAGCAGTGGAAAACAGACATTCAGAACTGCTGTATTACAGCACAGTTAATAGAGGAGATGGTTTGGAAACTCGTTAGCATTACAATAAAATCACAATAAACCTCATTATTTATGTTGTTCAGGTTTATGCAAAAATGTGGTCTTTCATCATCACGTGCGTATTGTATTTTTCTCAAGTCAACCAATAGGAATGTTAAACAATAAACCTCATTATTTATGTTGTTCAGGTTTATGCAAAAATGTGGTCTTTCATCATCACGTGCGTATTGTATTTTTCTCAAGTCAACCAATAGGAATGTTCAAAATGTCCTATTGTTAAAGTCATGGATGGGCAATTGAACAAAAGCGTTGCTATTGGCTGGTTGAGCAAAAATACAATACGCACGTGACGATGAAATACCACATTTTTGCATAAACCTGAACAAAAACATACATAGTGAGGTTTATCGTAATGCTAACGAGTTTCCAAACCATCTCCTCTATTAACTATGATTACAGGTAGGGTAATTATGGATAGCAGTTTATGCTAATCCATAATGTGAATGGGTGGGTGCGTGACTTTTTCGCTCCTGACCAATGACTCGTAGAAATTCAATCGAGCTTCGATTTCCAGGTATAAAGTCTCGTTTAATTTTCTAATTCTACCTCGCCATTGGTCTACGTCGCTACGAAGTCACGTGAGATTTGAAAGCAATGGCCATTAGCATGAAACTATACCAATTCTTTACTGATATACCAAACAAGGAACTTTTACTAACAACCGAAATTGCCCAATGTAATATTAACAACTGAACTTGCCCTATGTCAAAACGTCCCCACGTAATGGATACCATGATTGCAGTAAGTTAATGCCAAAGTTTTCAGAGTTCTCAGTAGATTCTGAAATAACAGGTTTATCACAGATTTTGCTAAGTATCAAAGCATTTGTCCACGCAGCTGCTGTCATGATGGTGTTAACGGACAATTTTGCTGTCTTTGCAGCAGATGTTGATGCTGCTCTGGTACTATGTGCATGGAAAATATTAGTGTCAATTCCTGCTTTGTCCAGAACTGTTTTCAGCCACCTTGCAATAGTATCAGCTGTTCGCATAAAATTCACTAAGAAAAGATTGCGGAATAAAAACGTAAAAAATCTGCTAAGCTTGACCATACATTTCTTGCTTTTCAAATAGCGGTTAGAATAGAACTTCTATGGGACAATACTCAGATTGTTTATATTTAAATATCACGGCTAAATAATAAACATGTCAAGGTTGTTATACAGCCATATACTGTACCTTAACAAGCAGATTTACTGTACTGTGCTACAGCAACTGTCTAGTCACGCATACATGGGGAAAGCCGATACAAACACAATATAATGTAAAACATAACGGAATGGCGAATATGCAGATTCGACCATCCAGGGTGTTAGCCAGGATTTCAAAAGTGGCCGTCCAAAATAATTTTGTGGGCGTGGCAACATATTTTTGTGGGCGTGGTCACATGTTTTTGGGTGTGGCCACAATTTTCTGTTGTTGAGGAATTGTGGTGTTTTATTCGTTGAACCACAGTTAATAGACCTAGAGGTTGAACCTTTCTACTTTTAGTTTTAGATGCACATTTCCGTCATTAAATTAGTAAAAGCACACGTATGGTATGATCACTACCGTAACTGTAACGTGGCGCTCGAGCGATGCTTTTTAAAACGCGGTTTCACATTATTCTCCTTGACACTTCATGTGAGAATAATTAAAATGGTTACAAAAACATGGCGCGTTTTACAAAAATATGGCGCGAAGTACTCAAGAAATATTACAAACCATGTAGGTTGCTTTTTAAAGAAAATATTCCCTTAGGCCGTCCATGACCATCCATTAAAATTTAGCCGTCCAAATTCAGAAGTGGCCGTCCATAGGAAGGTCGGACGGCCGCCTGGCTAACACCCTGCCACCATCTCAAATAATGGTAATGTTGGGATGGTAGCGTTGCAGACTGCAGAGGAGAGTGGGCAGTAAGGTTTTCTCATGCACCACCCCCATGGAAAACCTGCACCCCTCCTTGCAGATGCGGCTGGAGTCGCCATCCATGCTTGTAGATATATCGAATTTCAAAATACATATAAAATTGACAATGACAAAATCAATTACAAAGACAAACTTCAATGTACTATTATTCTAACCAAATCTTATTATACTAAAAATCCACTATTTAACAAACTTCTAACCAAAAAGAACAGATATGTACAAAATGACTTTAGTTCAAAATGCATTACAGTCAATTATCAATATCACTTTTCAATCATATTAAACAGTTACATTGGCTCATTGCATTACTATGTCAAAATAATCTCTAAATAACTCAACCAATTTCAAACAATGTCAAACTGGGGCAAAAATAAATTTCATAAGAGGTTTCAACACAACACCACATTACCTAGGGGTTGATGCGATATATCGATATTTTTGATAAATATCAATATTTCAAAAATGTTAATATTTGAAAATATTATCCACTTCTTGCATATCGACAATATGGAACCTTTTAACTAGAGTCTAGAAAACTTAATCTCCTTCTGTAAAGTTGAGAAAACGCACATGTGACGGCAATTGAGAATTGAAGTAAGCACGTTGGCAATTTAAAAGTGTAAACAGAGTACGAGTGATCACAGAAGATCACCATCCACAGGAGCGGTAGTTTTTTAAAACAATAACTATGTGATGACTCATAAAGATGGAATGAAAATATCACAGCTCCTTCTAACTCACTGTCTAGACTCACTGAAGGAAAGTCTAGACAATAAATATGTCAAACAACAATTCAAAGCCCTGTTTGGATTTACTTCAAGAACAGACTGAACTATGTTTTCTAATTTCATAATTCGATATAGTCCATATTTTTGTTCAATCTCGATATATTGATTTTTCTCATATCGCATCAGCCTAATAAAACCCAAGACAGTTTCAATTTATCTTGCCTAGCTAGTGGGGCAGCACATTGTCATGCATACTCATATGATCTTCAAGTTCAGTGGCAATTTGAAACTCGGCATCGCAGACACAACAGATATAACCAATACCAGTTGCTTCTCTTGCTTCTAATTCCTTACAGACATCACATTGGTAGGACATACCATGGTCTTTGGCCTTGTGCTGATATAAACTTTCAATATCAGGAAACTGTTTGTTGCATTTGTCACAGTCAGAATGATCATCACTCAGAATCTCACTAGCATGTCCTTGTGATTGAATAATTTCTTTGCTACAGGTGTGGCACAATACTAAGCCATCTCTCAAGTGTGATCTCCAATGACGTTTGAGACTTTGCCTTTGTGCAAATGTTTTCTTACATTTAGCACACTCAAGACTCGGCTTTCTCTTGTGTGCTGATATTTTATGTTGTGTTAAATTGCGAGATTCTGAAAATCTCTTATTGCAAACATGACATTCATAAGGTTTGTCTCTAGCGTGTGTTTTCTTATGCTTAGCTAAATGGCCCGATTGTAAAAATGTCTTCTTACAAATATCACATTCATAAGGTTTGTCTCCAGTGTGTGTTCTTTTATGGGTAGCTAAGTTGCTTGATAGCGAAAATCTTTTGTTTAGCTAAATGGCCCGATTGTAAAAATGTCTTCTTACAAATATCACATTCATAAGGTTTGTCTCCAGTGTGTGTTCTTTTATGGGTAGCTAAGTTGCTTGATAGCGAAAATCTTTTGTTGCAAACATCACATTCATAAGGTTTCTCTCCAGTATGTGTTCTCTTATGAATCACTAAGTCACTTGACCGCAAAAATCGTTTGTTGCAAACATCACATTCATAAGGTTTCTCTCCAGTGTGTGTTCTTTTATGTTTAGTTAGGGTTCTTGGGTCAGTATGTGTTCTCTTATGAATCACTAAGTCACTTGACCGCAAAAATCGTTTGTTGCAAACATCACATTCATAAGGTTTCTCTCCAGTGTGTGTTCTTTTATGTTTAGTTAGGGTTCTTGGGTCACGGAAAATCTTTTGTTGCAAACATCACATTCATAAGGTTTCTCTCCAGTATGTGTTCTCTTATGAATCACTAAGTCACTTGACCGCAAATATCGTTTGTTGCAAACAATCACTAAGTCACTTGACCGCAAATATCGTTTGTTGCAAACATCACATTCATAAGGTTTCTCTCTTAGTTAGGGTGCTTGGGTCATCACTAAGTCACTTGACCGCAAATATCGTTTGTTGCAAACATCACATTCATAAGGTTTCTCTCCAGTGTGTGTTCTTTTATGTTTAGTTAGGGTGCTTGGGTCAGAAAATCTTTTGTTGCAAACATCACATTCATACGGTTTCTCTCCAGTGTGTGTTCTTTTATGTTTAGTTAGGGTGCTTGGGTCAGAAAATCTTTTGTTGCAAACATCACATTCATAAGGTTTCTCTCCAGTGTGTGTTCTTTTATGTTTAGTTAGGGTGCTTGGGTCAGAAAATCTTTTGTTGCAAACATCACATTCATAAGGTTTCTCTCCAGTGTGTGTTCTTTTATGTTTAGTTAGGGTGCTTGGGTCAGAAAATCTTTTGTTGCAAACATCACATTCATACAGTTTCTCTCCAGTGTGTGTTCTTTTATGTTTAGTTAGGGTGCTTGGGTCAGAAAATCTTTTGTTGCAAACATCACATTCATAAGGTTTCTCTCCAGTGTGTGTTCTTTTATGTTACCGCTAAGTGGCTTGACCGCGTGTTCTTTTATGTTTAGTTAGGGTGCTTGGGTCAGAAAATCTTTTGTTGCAAACATCACATTCATAAGGTTTCTCTCCAGTGTGTGTTCTTCTATGAACCCGCTAAGTGGCTTGACCGCAAAGATCTCTTGTTGCAAACATCACATTCATAAGGTTTGTCTCCAGTGTGTGTTCTCTTATGAACCACCAATTCGCTTGGTCTTACCCATTCGCTTGGTCGTAAAAATCTGTTGTTGCAAACATCGCATTCATAAGGTTTGTCTCCAGTGTGTGTTCTCTTATGACCTGCTAAGTGGCTTGACTGCGAAAATCTTTTGTTGCAAACATCACATTCATAAGGTTTGTCTCCAGAACCTCGCAAGCCAGGGTCTTTTACTTCCGCACGGCGCTACAGCAAAGACCCTGGTTCCCTCTGGTCACGTGAGCTCCTCAACAAGAGATCCCAGGGGAGGGTGGTTGAAATATGATATGTTGTAATTTACAACTTCCGGTTAAATGTTGTGTTTTCAAGGCCCGCCGAGGAGTGACTGTAAAGCTATGAGAAGTGACTTCAACTGTAGTATGCAAAAACATTCAAAATGTATTATTTTTCTTATTTGTCTGCAGTTTTCTATTATAAATATTTTGTATGCAAACACTATTTTGAAGCCCAAGCAGGTTATTTGCTTGGAAAAGCTGTCCTTTGGCGTGTATATACTGGCAATTTTTCCAACCGGTAATATGGCGAGTCGCTGTTTTACCAGCTTTTGCCTTTGATGCTTTTCGCTAAAAGAGCGTTAGAAGAACGTCCAACTCATGGCGTTTGTGTAAATGAGTAATGCTGCTCGTTACAGTATATCGCGAACGCGCCTTTGATAAACAATCCAGCTGGAAAATTATATTCGATAAAACTCAAAGTATCAGCAATAAATGTTTTTCAGTAGCCATTAAAATGTGACAACGAAGAGATTGATTGCAATGTAGCTGAACTTGACCAAAAGACAAAACTAATTCTACATGTTACTTTTCAATCCATTATATTGTTAGTATATTGCGTGTTTAATAATAACGTACCAGCCGTTATTGCGTGACTGCAGCTACAGTAAAACCCCGCATATAAGAACCTAGAATTTAAGAACCTGTTAGGCTAAAATATTTTACTTAGACCCCCTTTAAATAAGAACCTGCATGGTCAGGCTCGAAATTCAAAACAGATTCTTATATTATCAAGTAGAGTCGAAATTAAGTCATAAGTTACAATCAGTGTAGCTCAGTAGCTTTAAATTAAAATGCATATTTACATAAGAACCTGTGTAGGCTAACTTGGAAAATCTAGGTTCTTATATGCGGGGTTTTACTGTACAGCATATAAACTTCACCGAAGGCACAAAAAAAGAATCACTTGGCTTGCATAATTGCTTTGAGTTGGTTGCAAATTCTGAGCGAAAGAATATCTTTTACGAAAGGGTATTCAGATACAAGCACTGATATTGATGCCTTGGAGCGGGACATTTGCAGACCAATTTATGCTGTAGTGTATGCAAAACACAATGTTTATGTGTTGAGTGTAGTTTAGATATGAAAAGTTAATCATTTTACCTGATTAGACAAATATTTTTGGGCCTGTGAAATATTCTTGACTTTGTACCAAATGAATACACAATTAATCAAATGTGAATTTTGTTAAACTCAGTTTTTTATTAAAGTGGGCACAAGTTGCACTCTCTCATATATATGTCATTATTTCCATATATAAACTCAATTTACTTCATGCACAGTACAAAATCCCATAAAGCAGTGCCAGAACAAAATTCTAAATTGAATATATATTTCATATTTATACAGTATACTGTAACCATACAGCTATTTCAATTAAAGTTGTCACAGACAATAGTCAGATGTACAATAATATGAGTGCTAAATGAATAATGGGAATAATGATAGTTTTCAATAAATTTAAACCTCAAATATATTATGAATACCAATTTAATTTGTATTCCCGTGAGGCTATTGATGTGTTAAAATAGAATCTTTTTTAGCGTTCAATATATTGCACATTTAACTATTGTCTGCGACACTAACCTTAATTGGAATAGCTGCATTATAAAATATAGGACAAGTGCAAATTGTGCATCTATTAATCCTTTCAAGCTAGGGTAGTCTTGGTAGCCTCTGCTACAGCCATACAAATCATTGTTGCTTATTCGTGCAAGTGTTGCAGTATTCACAGTCATAATAATTCCTCTTCATCTTCTGATGTGTCTACTGGTACGTGCTTGGTGAATGTTCCTCTTGTGTTTGTTTAGCTAGTCATCAAATGCAGCGACAATTTGTCTATAATGTTGCTAATGTATCTGATGATATATCTGTGAAGAAACCTTCATGAAAGTGATCATATACCGTATTGTTGATTGCAAATGGTTTCAATTCCAAGAGATCAATAAAATAACATTTTCTCCGAAGATTTGTGCTTGTGAGAGGATGCCTTCTTGACTTAATTCCTACAGCTATGTCGAAGTTGTTTATCATTTCTGCAGATCGATATCCCTCCAGTCGCTCTACTTTAATATTCAACATTCGATTGGCTTCACTGTCTTGGGTGTTTTATTGGCCCCCATATATTCTTTTAATTTAATGTTAATTTAGGAAGATTAGAAAATCCGTCATCGGTCATCACACGCAAGAGTTCCACAATTCACAAATTCTGTGATACGAAGCAGGTTTTTATTTCGCTATTCAGCTAGCTCTAAGAATAGGTTGTTGCAATACTACTTGTCGATAATACTACTGTACCACAAAAGCGACACTTGCATTCCGAAAACAAAGCGGATTTCGGGTAAATAATCTTTGGAGTTTCCTTTCGCTGTGCCATAGCTTGAGAGCTACTGAATATACAGTACTTTGACTTTGTATAAGTGTGCATTCGACCATTATTTTCTTTTCGGTGATAAATAATGGCTCCACTTCAAGGTGTAAAACAGACCTCCAGCCATGCAAATTATATCAAGTAGGTGTAAAAAGCTTTCAAGCGCCAGGCGGTGACATATTTCATAAAAGATAACACAAAGACCGACAAAACCCAAAATATGGGTTAATACAGAGCGTAAATGGCCGTATTTCCATAGGCATAGTTATAGATATCGATGTTTTTGTTTTCGCTCGTGAATTTCCCCTTCCACTCCTCCCTAAGTAGCAAAGAGGCGGCAATTCGAATTACCCCTAAAATCTGGGGGTTCACGTGACCAGAGGGAACCAGGGTCTTCGCCGGAGCCCGAGCGCAGGTAAAAGACCCTGGCTTGCGAGGTTGCTGCCCACTGTGCATTTCATAATCATTATGGTGTTTAGTGCTGAGGACAAGTTTATATGCTGAGGACAATTTTTATTAAATTTTGCATTATGGACTAAACTCATTAGGACCTTACTAAGACATTTTTATCTAAAATTTCCACAGGTAGTAGACAAGTAATGCTTAATATATAATACCGCTAACAGATTTGGTTTGTCTTTTAACAAGACGTCCTTCATCTTTTGGAACAAAAATGAAAGTCTAAACATCACAGGGACTTTCCAATTATGAAAAGAATATCATGCAAAATTTCTGAATTTTTTTTCATTTTAGGTTGTCCTACTGCAGTGATGAAGTCGCCAATAAGCCACTTGCATTTCCAAGAATTTGATTTTTCTTCTTACCTGGCATACAAAAGAGAAGGATTCGTTGGTCGAAAGTGGTTTTTCTTGGAATTGGAGAGTATCTTCGAGGAAAGCCGCAGTAGTACTGCCGGTGTTTTGATTACTGGAGAACCAGGATCTGGAAAATCAGCATTGATGTCGCAATTGATATGTTCACCATATTCCAGTTTGTTAATACACGAAAATACCATTGGTTATCATCTATGTGAATATTCTGAGAAGGGAAAACGTGACGGGGCAAGATTTGTGCGTAATTTAGTGGATCAAATTGCAGTTCGGTTGCCTGAATATTACGAGCACGTCAAGAACAATGAACAAATGCGGGAGGAACTAGATACACGTTGTCACAAAGATCCTACGGGCTGTTTTTTTACTACGATTGTTGGACCTTTACGAAAGTTGAAACAACCCGATAGTCCCCGGTTTATTATTATAGATGCCTTGGACGAATGTTTCGAGAGTGATACAAAAACATCTGAAATTATGGAAATTTTGAAAAGTAAAATACTGCATTTCCCAAAGTGGTTAAAGGTCATATTAACCTCTCGAAACTTGACTTCGGTTACATCTAGACTTCCTCGGGTAGTCAACAGGACGTCACTGTACGCCACGGATGAACGGAATGTGGATGATATTCGTTTCTATGTAAAGCGTTTTATATCTCAAAATTCCCATTTTTCAGATAGATTGTTAGCTGCAATGAATATCAGTTCAAGAAACGAAGGCATGAAAATATTCCTAGACGAAGTGATTACCCAAGCAGAAGGAAATTTTTTGTTTGTAAAAATGACATTGCAGTACATGAACGATACGGGAGATAAAGTCGACCTTCATTCCTTACCGACAAGTCTCTTCGATTTGTATCACATTTTCTTTGACAGACAATTTGGCGCAGAGGGATTTAAACCATTCAGGTTCCTTTTTGAAGTGTTGTTGGCGGTTTATTCGCCTCTTCATTCTCAACACCTTGAAGAAATTCTTAAGAGCGAGTATGAAGCGGAGGATATTACCAAACGTATTGAACAAGTGTCCTGTTTCTTGCGATTTGGACGAGACGGAACAGTGAGAATATACCATCAATCTTTCGCCGAATGGTTAATTAATCAGACTCCCGTTCTCTCTATTAATAAAACTAGAGGTCATCAAAGTATTGCTACGTTTTTACTTAATTTCATGCGTGAAAAACACACAGATGCCACGTTTGGGGAACTGACTGAACTTTTTATGCATATTCTGTCAGGAAGGTCTTTGGAAATGCAAGAAACCGCTATGAATCTTTTCAATGTTACAGAGATGAGGGAGCCCGACACTAATCAATCTATACTACATTATCTCGTAACAAAACCAGCCATCTATCTGCCTGTACTTGATTTCTTCTTTAAAAAGTTTCCAACGGTCGACGTACTCGACTCAAGCAACAAAACGCCCGCATTTTACGCCGCATCTGAAGGGCTTGTTAGGAGTTTGCAAAGCTGTATTAACAATGGAGCTGACATTAGTTCTTTTTTGCCAGGACACACAGTATTAGACCCAGTCTCTATTGTTGTTCGAAATACAGGTATCGAGGAGTTTAGCTTGATGCACGTAGCGGTTGCTAAAGGGCACAAGGATGTCGTTCAACTTCTGATACAAAGTAATATCAGCTTTTCCGACTCCACCAAGCGTTATCCAACACCACTTCACTTAGCAGTAGCCAACGGTAATTTAGAAATGGTTAAGGTTTTCTATGATTATGGTGAAACGTTCGATCAAATCACACTTCATCATGCAGCGGCAAGAAATCATTTGGCAGTCGTGAGATTTATATTATCAACAGTCGGACTACGTGATACTTGTGTAACATGTCAACCCGAACACGTCTCACAATTGGGTCTAAAAACTACAACACAGGAGATCCACGCGTTTTTTTGTGAAACTGCTCTTCATACCGCAGTATCCAGAGGACTTATTGATGTTGTAACGATTTTGTTAAATTTTGGAAAGGAATCTCTGGAATGTAAGCATCATTCTGGGAAGACAGTTTTGATGGACGCCGTGGAAAGGAATAATACGGAAATAGTGGATTTATTGCTGGAGCATGGTGCCAATGTCACAACAGACTGCGGACGGAAAGTTTCGAAGGATAGTAACAATCAAATGTGCTCTATTTATGCTATGTATAGGCAAGATTTTTTGTATACAGTTTATTGCGTAAACGACAGTTGTGGATGTGGTTACAGAGCCATTCATATGAGTGCTAAATATGGGTTGTGGAAAATGGCAGAAAGATTAATTAGTGGAAGAATTGAAGAAGTAATAGATATTGAAGATTGTGATGGAGATAGTGCTACACATGTTGCTATCATATATGATCATACACATTTTGTTAAAAATATTATCATGTCTCTAGACAAAATAGGACGGTATTTAAATGAATCAAAAATTGCCAAGCAGGCAATACTGCATTGTTCGGCTAACGTTGCGAATAGTTTCTTAAAACATCTAATTGATGAAGATGAGAGCGTATGGGACCTTTTACTGGGACGTGTTAAATGGTCACCATGTGAAGCCGAGACAGTTTATGATTCCTATTGCTTAAACGCCTTCAAAGATGATAATCTTTCTGCGGAAGAAGAGATGAAAGAAGAGTCGGGGAGGCGCTTGAATATAATTAAGTTATTAATTGAAACGCATCAACAGAAAGCTTTTATTTTGTGCAAGAAAGACCACCATAATAGGACGCTTTTGCATTACGCTGCTGCAAATGGGTTTACTGATGCTGTAAAATACCTAGTTGAACTTGGCGCGGACAAACTTTTAAAGGATAAAAATGGCGATACGCCATTAACGATTGCGCTCAGGAATTCACCAGTTTATGATGTAAATCATATTGCTTCGTATCGCTGTTACACTACAAACGATGGTCAATTTAGTTTGTGCAACACCACGTGCTACGATGAAACTGTTAGGTACCTGGTCCAGTCACAAAGAGCAAATATTTCAAAATGTGATAATCAAAGTGCATTTATGTTGGAACGAGTTATTTTAGGACAGATGCCCTTGAGCTTGTACGCCTTGTTAAAAATTGGTGTCGAATGGAACTGCCGATTAAACTATTTTAATACTTCCGCGATGTTACTTCACTTGCAAGTCGGCGGAAGGGAAATCACCGAAGTGATTAAAATGTTTGAGGTTGACGTTTCTGTAAAATGTGAAGTTTCTTCTTCAGAATCGGAACTGCATGAACTGTCGTACTTGTCAACAGCTGATGAATTCGGTAATTTCTTCAAACCTTCTCTAAATAAAAAGCGTTTGCCTTTACAAAGATTGATTGACCGTCATCCTAGAGGTGTTCGTATATTGGACGAATGCTATGACGCCGATGGATATTTACCAATACATAGAGCTGTGCTAGGTGGAAATCTTGTCGCTCTTAAATGGTTTTTAAGTATTGGAGTTAACACGCAACAGAAAACACGGAGTGGTCGTATTGCTATTGATCTTTCTATATTGCTTCTAAAAAATAATAAGCGTATTGTATTGCATTCGAACATGTTCAGCGCTTTTGGGCGGACGGATACAAGATATCGAAGTGAATGTTTCGAAGAACTTTTGCGTGCATATTTCGACACAGCACATAAAAATTACAGTTCAGACTTTTCTTCTTTCTCGTTTTCTGAATACCCAATTTTACATTTGGCTATTATGGCAACTAAATATGGACGAGAAGTGGTGACGGTTGTGTACAAGAAAGCTTTAGAAATCGTACCAAGTTTAAAAATGAATAAATCTTTGCTTCTTGATGAGCAAAATGCGGACGGAGATACACCTCTTCATATTGCTGCTTATCTTGGTCGTGAAAATGTTGTTAAGTATCTTGTGCGACTTGGTGCTGATGTTAACATTAAGAACAAGAACAACCATACTCCAATGTTGACTGCACTGATGAAAGTTCCCCTTCATCCCATTAAATCTTATGGAGATCACCGCTGCTACATTACAAATGACGGTTTGTTTAGTTCTTGCGAAACCACGCCACATGATGAAATTGTGAGGTACTTGATCTGGTCACAGAAATCAAGTATCTCGCAATGCAATGATGAAAGTGCCTATTTATTAAATGCTGTAATTTTGAAACGAATGCCCCTGAGTTTGTACGCTTTGTTGAAAATTGGTGTCGATGTAAATTGTCAATTGGAGAATGAATTGAGTCCCTTTCAACAGCATATCAGAGAAGGAGGCCAAGAAGTGGGTGAAGTGTTGAACATATTTGAAGTGAATGTTTCTGTCCAATGTGGAGTATCTTTTATTAATTCCGAGCTTCACCTTATCTCATTCGCGCCAGTATCTAATGATTTTGGTAATTTCTTCAAACCTTCTCTAAACAAAAAGCCTTCCCCTTTACAAAGATTGATTGACGGTCACCCTAGAGGTGTTCACTTATTGGACGAATGTTATGATGCCGAAGGATATTTACCAATACATAGAGCTGCTGAGGGTGGAAATCTTGTCGCCATAAAATGGTTTAAAAGTATTGGAGTTAATACACGTCTGAAAACACAAAGTGGTTTCACTGCCCTTGATATTTCTATATTGCATCTAAAGAAAAACAAGTTAACTTTGCTAAATGAATTGCATTTGGACATTTTTAACACTTTTGGGCGGATGAATATAAAATATCGAAATCAATGTTTCGAAGAACTGTTGCGTTCATTTTTCGACAGATCACATAAAAATTACAGTTTAGACTTTTCGTCTTTCTCGTTTTCTAAATACCCAATGTTACATTTGGCTATTATTGCAACTGATTATGGACGAGAGGTGGTAACAGTTGTGTACAAGAGAGCTTTAAAAATCATACCAGGTTTAAAAATGAATAAATCTTTGCTTCTTGATGAGCAAAATGCGGACGGAGATACACCTCTTCATATTGCTGCTTATCACGGTCGTGAAAATGTTGTTAAGTATCTTGTGCGACTTGGTGCTGATATTAACATTAAGAACAAGAACAACCATACTCCAATGTTTACTGCACTGATGCAAGTTTCCCTTTTTCCCATTAAATCTTATGGAGATCACCACTGCTACATTACAAATGACGGTTTGTTTAAGTCTTGCGAAACCACGCCCCATGATGAAATCGTAAGGTATTTGATCTGGTCACAGAAATCAAGTATCTCGAAATGCGATGATGAAAGTATGTATTTATTAAATGTTGTAATTAGGAAAAGAATGCCCTTGAGTTTGTACGCTTTGTTGAAAATTGGTGTCGATGTAAATTGTCAGTTAGAGGAAGAATTGAGTTCTCCCGTTTTACAACATATCAGAAAAGGAGGGAAAGAAGTGAGCGAAGTGTTGAAGATATTTGAAGTGAATGTTTCTGCCCAATGTGGAGTATCGTTAATGTTTTCGGAGCTGCACCTTATTTCATACGTATCAGTATCGGATGATTTTGGCAATTTCTTTAAACCTTCTCGAGATAAAAAATCTTCCCCTTTACAAAGATTGATAGAACATCATCCTAGAGGTGTTCGTTTATTGGACGAATGCTATGATGCTGAGGGATATTTACCAATACACAGAGCTGCTCAAGGTGGAAATCATGCCGCTATAAAATGGTTTAAACGTATCGGAGTTAACACACATCTTAAAACACGAAATGGTCTTACTGCTCTTGATATTTCTATATTGTACTTAGGAGATATCAATTATGGAGAACTTAGTGCACCACCAAATATTTATCTGCATTTGCAAAATGTGTATTGGCATGTTCCAATGACGACGTCGAAATATCGAAAGAAGGTGTTTGAAGAATTACTGCGAACGTTTTTAAGCACAACGTCTAAATCAGAGTTTACATGTGGCCCGACATTAGAAGGACTATCTCCGCTCCATATAGCATCAGTGAAAGGCATGGCTGTATTAAGATACGTGCATAAAAAGGCCATGGATATACTTCCGAATTTGCCAATAAACTGCGTTAATAGACACCGGTTAGATCCGGTGTATCTGGCTCAATTTTATGACAGTGTCCGAAATGAAGGATTAATTGATAAATATTCTGGGGAAAATTCTAACGATGTTTGGTATAATTTAGCAGACGAAATTATCAAACATGGAAAGAGAAAAGGTGAAAACAACATTGAGTTGGAGTTTGATCATGGAAGTGTGCCTGTTGCTCAATATCCGGATCGGGAAGGCGACTATGTTGTAGCATTCAATTATTTGTATCATCCACCACTTCGTCTGTCCACAGAAAGAAAGCGTCTTTTTGAAAGTGGGGAAAAGCCTGAAAGCGATTGTCCAGGTTATTATGATATCTTTCCGAAATATGAAGATACAAAATCCTTTCCTGATGTGGCTGATAGTATGTCCAAGTGTTTAAAACTACACCATAAGGACGATATGTTACTATGCATTAATGATCACTTATTCACATACAATTGCAAACTTATACTGAACCTACTTCAATTGCGGTATGTAAGGCAACGAAGAAGAAGAAACCGCAAATTCAGTCAGTTTATTTTAAAAAGATTGGGCTGGAACAGTGGTTCGCGAGTGCAAAATATCGATGATAGATGGCCATTTTACTTTTTACACAAAATGCATCTGAAAGAATTTGAGACTTATGAATATCTTAAGATTTTAAACGAAGCACTTGAAGTTTCTGACATTCGTTTCTATAGCCACCCACTTTTTGACATTATCGCGGATCCATAGAGTTACGGTACAATCTCGATAACACGAAATGATGGCGAAACAGGCGAATGTGTTTAAGTCGAGAAAAAAGTGGCTCAGGCAACACTTTAATATTTTTAAACTGTGCCAAACGATAGAAATGTTGAATACTCGATTTACAAAAATTGATTATCTAGTGGTTGAATAACACTCCCTTTAACAAAGTTTGAAACTAAGGTTCAACTACAGTGGTTAAAAATACGGCTTTCTCCTCAAGATCGTTATCTGACAGTGACAGATACACCTTTTGCATGCACTTCCTGTTCGTGCCGATCTGCTGATCAAATAATTAATCAACTTTCTTATTTTTGATGGATTCGATTTGCTAAGAACACAACGAAGTTGAATCGTTTGACTTCATTACCAATATATCCCAAAACTATTTGACGAATCTTGATGTGATTGACATGCATATCCAAATCCCGACACATAATCATGATCGCTCACTAAGAAACAGAATCTGCTCGAAATCAACAAATCAACGTCAACAATGTCTTCGAAAATCTGAGACTGAAAATGTAAGAAAAATGAAACCGAGTATAGGTACTTTTAATTATACGTTTTATGTAAACGTTTTACGGTATAGTAACATAACTGTAACATTGTTTTGTATTTAGTAAACTGAAATATGTTCGTTATATCGTTTATTATCACATACTTGTGCCTTTATCAGGATGATATATAAGGTGACATAAAAACGATATGTCACTGATATCATAGCTGTTTGTCCCGCTATTTTAATAATTGTTGCATTAGGCAAATGATTCTAATAAATTCTGACCCTGATAAAGGCACAAGTATACAATAAACGGGTTATCATTATCGGGACGAGGCGATCCATCAAGCGATAAAACTGATATCGCCTCGTCTCTCATATGACAACCTATAGCATGGAATTTTAGGTATTAATACCATGAACATGAGGAAACTGTCTGCATACGTTCATCATAACTGTCGATACTAAACAATTATATATATCGGATGAGATTTTTCTGATGTCCAGAATTACCAAGTTCCTGAGGTTTATAATTATACTTAGAGATGGACCATTTTAAAAGTGAAGGAAGGGGGGGGGGGGAGATGGAGGGAGGAGTTTCTGCCATGTATAGAATTTTCACGGTTCACCATGGTGTACATGTTTTTTTCGCGCTGTGATATTTTTCTGCCCTCTGGCTGTATGGATGTTTTTGGAGAACGTTTTTGCTTGCTTGGATTTTTTCCTCGTCCTTCGATTTTCCAATGGTCCGTCCCTTACCGTGACCTTGATCATTTCGGATATAACAAACCGAATGTAACAATTTTTGACTTGTCTGTAAATTTTACGTTTTTAAAATATTTCAAATTTAGCTGAACATCTCTCAATGCAGGCTCGTTGTCAGAAGGTGATTTTTTATTAACAATATAATCATCAGGGGCCGATTGTATAAAAAAGTGATTAAAGTTAACTATAGTTAGTGGAAACGTCATCCAATAAAAAGCGCGTATTTGAGAGTTAATCACTATTTAACTACAAAATAGTGATTAAAAAAGTGATTAAGAGTTTTATACAACGGCTCCTGGTTATTTCAGCAGCGAACGAAAAAGAGTTAACTACTTTTTAACTGCAGTTAGCGCTAACTACGTTTTTATACAACCGGCCCCAGGGGGAGTAAGACGATTTATTCAGTGAAAAAATGCCTTGCGGAAGACTTTGCAATTAGTTCTCTTGTAAGACGCAAGCTTCCCCAGCAGGCAACCCGGCAAAGAGTAACATGTGGAATTACGCATTATTTTGTAAAGAGGGTGGTAACAATGGATTGGGTGGCTACTAAGACGCTATCTTTAATGAAAATAATATGCATGTTTGTTTGCACGGCCACTTGGCGTGCATTCCTCTTTTCGCTTTAATTGTTTTCGTAGTTCTTCTGCTCAGACTTGTGATCAAATGTAGTCTTAATCACTATAGACTGAGTGAGTCGTCAATATCTTAGCTATACTATTCAATACCATATATTTTAGCCATACTATTGAATTCAATACCATATATTTTAGCCATACTATTCAATACCTATAATATTCGATGAAAAGAACACTCACTTTCAAGTCTCTGATCGTCAGCGTAGTTTTATTGCTATCGTGTTTCTGCATGCACACCTGATCCAACGGTGCACACTCACATATTTAGAAAGTTCAGAGTAAACTAATAAACGCCCCGGTTATATCGATATTTTAATATGTGATACTGAATGCGTTTCTATTCCGCAAGACCGCAACACTTCCTTCTTGTATTGGGAGGTTATTCAATTGTTGTTTAAGTTGCGTAAACTGCCGTACTGGCCCGTACATAAGAATAAATGCCTCTCCTATAGATATATCTTGTATCCAATAAACACCTCCTCGTAATAAGAGTACGATAATTTCCTCATTTATGGTATCTGTGTTGTAGGATATTGTCTTAAAGACAACGTTAATATATTGTCAAGGTTTTCTCAGCTGCGTCTGTCGTCGACCGTGGTTTGCTTTGTTTACGTCACGTTTGTTGTAAATCAATAAACTATCGTGAAAAACAACCGTGGTTGGAGAACGATCACATGAACTGTCAACTATGTAATGTATCAGCGTTGGAGAAGCCTGGCAATTTGGTGGAAGATCAAGAGTTCATTCATTATAATGTCTGTAATATAGGAAAAGTTAGTATAAATAATATCTTAAGCACCTCTGGCTCACACACTGAGGCTTGCCGAGGATGGGGGCACTTTCGCCCGAGCACCCAGCTTAAAAGGGGTCTCCAAAGAAACGAAGGCTGTAAAGAATATAAATCCTATAGCTGTGTTGATGTCGGATAATATACAATAAAGTGTAATATATTGTGAAACGGACACGCTTCTCCCGTTTTACAAGCAATTATGTCATTTTGCCCCGGGGCCTGCGCAACCTCTAGGCAGCCCTAATCTCACACATTGATATGAGAGTAGCTTGTTAAGCATGAAGAAATTTAAAAGGGTAAACCAAAAAATAGAGACAGCAGAGTACGCGGCGCAATCTTCGGCATGAGCAAAAACGCAGATCTATTAATAAGCCCGTGTAGGCCAAATGAGAGCTGTAGAACTGAAAATCCTCCCTTTGTTTTGCACACCCAAGAGGTAAAGCTTTCTTAATTTGTGTCAGTTCTACTTATGATAAGCAGCTTATCTCATTCGTGCGGCACAGTTGTCTCAAAGTGCAATTATCACATCGGTACCATTGGACATTTTACTTCATATTTCCATATCATCTTGTTTGAAATCACGAACGTGAAACTTCCTTGACTGCCGTCTGCTGCGGGTTTGATACAACTTGTCAGAGAAGAGTGTATTTTGAAACACACATGCGACTACTTATTAACTGTAACGTATGCACTGGAAAATAGCAGAATTAAGTCATAAATCTATTTAAAAAATATTAATGAAATAATTCACGAGGAAAATACAAAAGAAATGAATGTTTAATCAGTGTTTGTAAATCGGATAAAGATTTGTCCTGATTTACATAAACTTCAGCTTTGATTTTCTCGGCTTAGACAATGGTTATTTTTAAAATTACTTCACCAATGAACTCATAAGATGGGGGCATTTTTAAGTACGATAAAACATTCGCATCCGATCTGTATCTGATATACAAACTCTCGCCTTCGGCTCTAGTTTGTATATCGCCAGATACAGATCGGCTGCTCATGTTTTATCTAGTACATATTACATGGATTATCCATAAAATTAAAACAACACGTTGTAGATTGACATTTCACCTTATTTAAGATCACGCGTTTTTCTAACTTAGGCGGGGTTATCTTTTGTGCTTAGCATGTTTTGTGATTGGTTCAGTTGTGTAACAACCAATCGATAACTTGCATGTTAACACTAAATTTTAATCTAAGTAAAGAGAAGGGAATCAAACACCCCAGCTAAAAAGAACATAGTGAAATTAGTAAAATTGCAAAATTTGGTAAAAATGTTGTAAAGCTTAGAAAATATAGTCTTGCAAAGGCGAGTTTTCCGGGATAGCTGCATGTTGATATGGACAAAATACATTGTCGGGATGAAGTCATTTAAGTGCTTGACGTCATATTTTTTGCAGAAACGTCATTTACGCATGCTCAAGGGAAAAGTTCATCCCGCCTAGCAGGGATGAAGTGTTTATATGGGAATTTTTTATCTCGCTTAGGCGGGATCCCGGCATCTGTTGCCGAGATCCCGTCTAGGCGGGATAAGTCGCGGGATATCATATAAGCACTCATTAGAATTCGTATTATGAGCGAGATCTCGGTAAGCATCCCGTCCCGCCTTGGCCGGGATCATATAAACAGGCCCTAAAGTCTCCCAGGGAGGGAGGGAGGGAGGGAGGGGAGAAGTTGGGGAGGGTTGGTCCCTGGGAGCCTTTTCCCTCTGGTCCCTTTTCCCCCACAAAGATCTCATCATGTTCCCTTGTTCTCCTTACTTGCATGTTTCCCTGTTCCCTACTATTTTCATAGTTTGGCTTTGTTCCCGTGTTTAAAATATCCCTTGTATTGTATCCCCTGGGAATTAACCTTCATTTCTGACTGCTTATATTCAAACTGAGACGTGACATAAAAATACCGGACAATTTCGTGAGCAACGGTCGTGTTCGACGATGTGAACTAGCCCACATCCTAGCTTCTTGTGTTTTGCGAGTGTGCCGTGCAAGTCAATCGTATATCAAGTCAATCAGATATTATATATCATGTTGACAAGACAACATGCTTTGAAAGACAGCGAAAAAAAAGAGCCAAAATCTACCCAAATGTCTTCCAGTGATAAGGCAAAAATGAGTAAAAATAGAAAAGATGATAATACAAACGAATGTAGCAAAAAACCGATAAAAAAGAGCAAGATATGAATAAAATGTTTGAAATGTTTGAAATGATGAAATCCATGATGAACCGTCGGCTACAAGAAAGCGTTGTCGACCTTAAAGCACGATCTATGCGTGATAACCTGCGTTTCTTTAACGTAAAGGAAGACGAAAAAGAAAACACAACGGAGAAGATTTATGATATCCTTGACGCAAGAAACAAGGTAAATATCGATCGTTCCCACCGTGTCGGAAGGAAACGTGTTAGCCAACGAAAGCCTAGACCGATTGTTGTGAAATTCAACTATTTCCAAGACCGTGAACAAGTCAGACAAAATGCGAGAAAACTAAAAGGTTCGCGTATTGGAATTTCAGAGCAATTTCCCGAAGAGATCGAAAAAATTAGACAGACTTTATACCCAGAAATGAAGAAGGCCAAAGCGCAAGGTCACCGAATTCGGTTGGTTCGAGACAGATTATATATAAACAACTTGAATGATGTGTTTCTTGCACTTCACTTGGTGGAATTAATATTAGAATGTTAGGGTTTGTAATCCAAGTGGTTATATACATTTTAAGACCTGACCAGGAACGACTGCGAAAAATGCAGCACAAGGTCCTCTGGTAGGAATTGAACCTACGGCCCTGCGTAGGTCTTAAAATGTATATAACCTCTTGGATTACAAACCCTAACATTCTAATATTAATTCCACCAAGTGAAGTGCAAGAAACACATCATTCAAGTCCACCTTATCACAACCCGCACACCCGATTACCTATATATACATGAACTTACGGTTACAGCTCAACAGCTGGCCTCTGTAGCTCAGTTGGTTAGAGCACTGCACCGGAATCGCAGGGCCGTAGGTTCCTACCAGAGGACCTTGTGCTGCATTTTTCGCAGTCGTTCCTGGTCAGGTCTTAAAATGTATATAACCACTTGGATTACAAACCCTAACATTCTAATATATATAAACAATGTTGAGTTCAAACCTTCCAGTTAAGTGTCATTATCAATCTCTGTATATCACTCCTACTATTTTACTACTTATCTATAAGTCGATATGGCTAATCTATTATTAGGTAAGAAAATATGTTTTTCTTGTTTTCTTGAAATAAGTAAAAATCATAAAAGTATAAATTGTCTTACATGCGGGGATTGGTTTCACGCACGCACTTCATGCGTAAAATCACCTCTTGCATGTCAACAAACGGAAGTTGATATCTGCAACATGTGTTTAAGTTGCGCGCTCCCCTTTTACTCAATTGACGATTTAAAATTGAATTTTATTCTTGGTGATTTCAATCGAATTTCTAGCGATGAGGATATGGATAGACTAACACAACTCAAATTTAACCCTTTTGATACCAACTACAGAATTTCAAACTGTCCAAATTATGAGAGCTATATGTCTGAAAATTTTGATAGTTTAACATGCGATTATTACCTACCAAACGATTTTAACTCGCCCTCAATTCATACTAATAATAATAAATATATATCTATACTGAATCTTAACATAAGAAGTATAGCAAACAAGTTCGATTCCTTTAAGAATCTATTGAGTACTTTAAAACACCCTTTCTCTATAATAAGTTTAACGGAAACCTGGCTTAATGATCACACCTGTATAAACTTCAACCTTAATAATTACAATTTTGTTAGTTCCAACAGAGCAAAGAGAAAAGGTGGTGGAGTAGGACTTTATGTTTCGAATAATTTAAACTACAAAATACGAACTGATCTTAATATGCACGAAGAAGGAATTATTGAATCACTTTTCATAGAAATAATCTCAGCAACAAGTAAAAATATTATTGTCGGTACTACTATATAGACCACCAAGTGGCAATTTTGAAATTTTTGAAAACAAGTTTAATGAAATTTTAACTAAGGTTGATAAAACGAACAAAATAACTTATTTGACTGGAGATGTTAACATTGACCTTTTGAAATCTGATGTTTGCGAATACTCAAACAAATTTTGTGAGCAACTTTTTACATCTTCTTTCTTTCCACTTATAAATAGACCAACTAGGATTACCCAACATACAGCAACTTTAATTGATAACATATTTAGTAACGATTTAGATCAATTGGAATCTAGCATAAATGGACTAATTTTCTCAGATATTTCGGATCATCTTCCTACATTTCATTTAGCTTCTTTGTCCTCAAATACTGATGTTTCAGAAAAAGGAAATAATTCACACTACAATAGAACAGTCGACAAAGATAGTCTTGCTTCGTTTTTAGTTTCTGTCAAAAATATTTCTTGGGAAAGTACTTATCAAACAAATGATGCATGTGAATCCTATAATAACTTTCATAATAGCTTAAAAGTAGCAATTGATAAGAGTTTCCCCTTAGTAAAAATGAAACGAAAAGCTATTGACCATACAAAAAGTCCCTGGATGACAGGTGGTATTTCGAAATCTATATTCAAGAAAAACCAACTTTATAGAAACTCTTTGAAAAAGCCATCCTGCAAAGGGTCTGAAAATGAAATATAAAAAATACAAAAACAAATTGAATCACTTAATCAAAGCAGCAAAAAAGCCTATTATGAGAAACAATTTATAAAACACAAAAATGACATAAAAATGACATGGCGAACAATCAAGAGTGAACTACTTCATAGAAATAAAACTAAAACAAAAATGCCTGACGCGTTTTTACTGAAGAATTCAAACATCAGTAGTATAGGGAAGAGGGGTTCTGGGACGGGTGGAGCGGGTGGAGCACTAGAGCTCCACACATTACGTCATCAGGATATCATTTCATCATATACACGCGCCTGCAATGTATTTTAAAGAGCGCAAACCAGAGATTACTAGCATTTCAGGGGAATTTTTGCTGTTTAATACTTTGCTAGTATTTATTCCCGGACAAACATTTCCAAACTTCCTCCCAACAAACCGAATAAATTTTAACACGTTCTCGATATATATTCTACTAAAGTTGTTGTAATGATTGTGGGACATAGATATTGCGTTTATACGACGCATGCGCAGTGAGAATTCTGTATTACCAACGTACCTGACTTATAGCAGTTTGCAAGGATTCCGGGGGAATTCTGCAGGGGTTCTCTTGGGCTCCTTTGGTTCACGCATAAAAATGAAAAAAACCCAATAGTTTCTTTCAAGAACTTGCTGATTAATTAACGGCATAAACGATATAGAAATATAGTATAAAAGGTGTATTTGAATTAATCGTGTTGCGAAGTTTTATTAGATTATCTTAGAATGTCCACTACTTTAAATCCATCATTGGTTTTCCTGGTGATATACTCACCATATTTAGGACTTTTAATCAGGGAATAATAAAAACCCAGACATATATATGAAAAATTTTAAACAGGCTAAGCAGTTGCTATGCCAAAGTTGATATCGTTGCCAACGCCGTTGTTATGGTCGATATTTGCATATTACGGAGTCATTATAAAGTAATTAACCCGCCCACCCCATGTGGATAGAAATTTATTTCACGTAGCGAGCTTGAGACAGAAAAAATAAAAACGAACACAGAGTTATTACAGTAACTGTGTGAGAGATATAGAATTTTTTTCTTGTTGACATCGAAAATGTGAGCTGTCAAAGTCACAGGTCAGAGTCATTAACATTCGTTAACGTCTCAATATATTGATATGTTCAACATAACTTAGGCTCGGGGCCGGTTCGAGGCTCCACAGGCTCGGAACCGGCTGCAGTGGTTCGCAGCCACTTTCCACAGGTTCGGAGCCGGCTCGAATGGTTCGGAGCCGAGCTCCATAAGCTCTATGATTCAATAATTCAATCTTATGATTCGATAATTCACTCTATGATTCAATGATTCTATAACAAACGTACTTGCAGGGAGGTGAGTCCGGGATTGGACGCACCGAGGGTGGCTGGAAGTTTCCCGAACTTACCGAGCGAAGCGAGGTGAGTTCGGGAAACTTCCAGCCACCCGAGGTGCGTCCAATCCCGGACTCACCGAACCTGCAAGTACGTTTGGTTTTTATCCCATACACCGAGCTATACACACATTTGTAGCTCTTCGCAATATATTCGTCGATGTTTTGTGAACATTTTCCCGGCCAAAAAATCACTGGGCAAGAAAATTCTTCTTTATCTACGTCTACAATACCTTTACTGCACTTTTTCTTTGGTTTTTCTTCAGTCTCAGTATGTTAGTCACCGAAAAAGTTCTTTAAAGTTTAGGTTTATCGGCTAAATCTTGTCCGCCATATTTGTTATTGTTATTGCAACGTAAGCAGTTTAGCGGGTGAGCTCGGGCGAAAAGCAGGTGAGTTCGGAAAAAAGCAGGTGAGCTCGACGACAAGCTCACCTGCTCTAAACCAATCAGAAAGCCGCTTTTAACACAGGTATGGGATAAACTCTATGATTCAATCTTATGATTCGAGCTCGACGACAAGCTCACCTGCTCTAAACCAATCAGAAAGCCGCTTTTAACACAGGTATGGGATAAACCCTATGATTCAATCTTATGATTCAATGATTCAATCTCAATCTTATGATTCAATGATTCAATCTTAATTATGATTCAATCACTCAATCTTATGATTCAACGATTCAATCTTATGATTCAATGATTCAATCCTATGATTCAATGATTCAATCTATGATTCAATGCGTCAATCTTATGATTAGACCCCAGACTCGAAGCCACCTACATAGGCTCAGAGCGAAGCTCTCTAGGCTTGGAAACAGCTCCTTAGGCTCGGAGCCAGCTTCTTAGGCTCGGAGCCGAGCTCCCTAGACTCGGAGCCAGCTCCATAGGCTCCGAGCCGAGCTCCAAAGGCTGCAAGCGGAGCTTCCTAGGCTCCGAGCCAGCTCAAATGGCTCGGAGCAAAGCTCGATAAACTCGGAGCTCTACTGAGCTCCATAACCTCTGGGATTCAATGATTCAATCTTATGATTCAATGCTTCAATTTATGATTCAATGATTCAATCTTATAATTCAATGAATCAATCTTATGGTTCAATGATTCACAGAGGAGCAGAGGCTCGCGAGCTAGATTCTTAGGCTCGGAGTCAGCTCC
>CACRXK020000866.1:0-65519 GCA_902702795.2 Paramuricea clavata
TACTGCATGATCTTGCATGATGACAATTAAGTTTATTTGTTCCAAATACTTTTAAGCTGATATACTCTTGTGTCAGAAAGATGCGTCATCTTATGGCTATGCTGACAGATTTTGAAGATGCTTCATCTTACCTTAATCAGTAATTGAAGCTTAAAAGTATTTGAATAAATAGGCATATGGAACTACGGTTTCTAAATTGAAGTGGAATTTGAGTTGCTAACATAATGTTGCGATAAATACAATATGATATTGCTTTGCTCTAATGACTGCATGATCTTGCATGATGACAAGTTTATTTGTTCCAAATACTTTTAAGCTGATATACTCTTGCGTCAGAAAGATGCGTCATCTTATGCTGACAGATTTTGAAGATGCTTCATCTTACCTTAATCAGTAATTGAAGCTTAAAAGTGTTTGAAGTAAATAGGCATATGGAAAAGCATGCGCATATTGCGTCCGAAATAATAGAAGGCAAGTCAAAACAGTCACCAGCAAGCGATGCCGATGTTTATGCTTTAGAGAGAGTTGTTTTAAATTAAAGGTTGGGGAGTTTTGTAAGTGCGAACAGATTATCGTGCTAAGCAAATCATGTCTCAACGATATAGTGAAATACTGAAAAAAAAAACAGTTACTGAGCCACCATCACAGAACGCACAACTTTATCTGATATATAGGCACATGGTAAACACTTGATACATGTAGAACAGAATAATTCATAGATCTTTGACTTTGTTACAATATGTCATTCTGGGTACCATATGCTGCTACGTTGAGGCCATCAGAAGGCGAAAAAGCGCAACATTTACACGTGTTATTGCTTCCCGCAATAAATGTCATGCAATAAATCAGAAGTTGTTATCACTCAGAAGATCCAAAACACCTTCAATCTGTACCTTTAATCAATAACAATATTAATAACAGGTTTCGTCAGAACTCCTACAGAGATCAGCAATATCATGTAGCGAAAAATCGTAGTAAATTTATGCATTTCACCTGGATTGGTGACAGTTATGAGCTAATGCGTTTCCGGAGATTCGTGTTTTTAAAACACAAAGTTTGCATAATTTAAGCCTCATTTACACGAACAAATTTTATTTGACAAATTTCATATGTCAAAGATATTTTGCTGGTGTAGATGATCAATTTGTGACAAATTTATTGTAACAAATGCATTTGAACAAAAGCTAGCATGCTTGCTCGTGTAAACGGGGCTTAAGGCAGTGCGGTTCGTCATGGGCGGCGGGAGTGAAGTTCTAAGTCTGACTTTGGTTTATAAAGGCAGCACTTGCATTGAGATAGTAGCTTCTAGTTTTTAGTTGATTCGATCAAGAATCCCTGTAGCGGGTTAGCGTAGTACAAAGTATAATGAAGGACGGGTTAGCATTTCTTATATCAAAATGCGCTTTAAAATTCCCCTATACGGAAACTTTCTGCATCAATATGCGTTTTGAACCTTTCTAAGTCGATTTTTAGATCGAAAATTTTTTTTCGATTTGCCCGAAATTTTCAAAGTTAAACTTTGCTTTATAAAGACAGCACTTGCCTTGCGATAGTAACTTCTAGTTTTTAGTTCATTCGATCAAGAATCCGGGTTACGGGTTAGCGTAGTACAAAGTATAATGAACGACGGGTTAGCATTTCTTATATTAAAATGCGCTTTGGAATTCCCCTGTGCCAAAACTTTCTGCACCAATAGGCAGTTCTGAACCATCCTAAGTCGACTTATATCAAAATATATTTGTAAGTCAAACTTTAGTCGACATTTTCCAAGAGAAACTCAGCTTAGTTGACTCAAGAATCCGGATGGCGGGTTAGCGTAGTACAAATTATAATGAAGGACGGGTTAGCATTTCTTATATCAAAATGTGCTTTAAAATTCCCCTATACTGAAACTTTCTGCATCAATATGCGTTTTGAACCTTTCTAAGTCGATCTGGATCGAAAATTTTTTTCGATTTGCCCGAAATTTTCTAGGTTAAACTTTGCTTTATAAAGACAGCACTTGCCTTGCGATAGTAACTTCTAGTTTTTAGTTCATTCAATCAAGAATCCGGATAGCGGGTTAGCGTAGTACAAAGTATAATGAAGGACGGGTTAGTATTTCTTATATCAAAATACGCTTTGGAATTCCCCTGTGCCAAAACTTTCTGCACCAATACGCAGTTCTGAACCATCCTAAGTCGATTTATATCAAAATATGTTTGTAAGTCAAACTTTAGTCGACATTTTCCAAGAGAAACTCAGCTTAGTTGACTCAAGAATCCGGATGGGGGGTTAGCGTAGTACAAATTATAATGAAGGACGGGTTAGCATTTCTTATATCAAAATGTGCTTTAAAATTCCCCTATACCGAAACTTTCAGCATCAATATGAGTTTTGAACTTTTCTTAGTCGATCTAGATCGAAAATCTTTTTTCGATTTGCCCGAAATTTTCTAAGTTAAACTTTGCTTCATAAAGACAGCACTTGCGTTGCGATAGTAACTTCTAGTTTTTAGTTCAATCGATCAAGAATCCGGATAGCGGGTTAGCGTAGTACAAAGTATAATGAAGGACGGGTTAGCATTTCTTATATCAAAATACGCTTTGGAATTCCCCTGTGCCAAAACTTTCTGCACCAATACGCAGTTCCGAACCATCCTAAGTCGATTTATATCAAAATATGTTTGTAAGTCAAACTTTGGTCGAAATTTTCCAAGAGAAACGCAGCTTACTTGACTCAAGAATTCGGGTGGCGGGTTAGCCAATTACAAAGTATAATGAAGGACGGGTTAGCATTTCTTATATCAAAATACGCTTTAAAATTCCCCTATACCGAAACTTCCTGCATCAATATGTGTTTTGAACCTTTCTAAGTCGATGTAGATCAAAAAAATTTTTTCGATTTGCCCGATATTTTCTAAGTTAAACTTTGGTTTATAAAGGCAGCACTCGCCTTGCGATAGTAACTTCTAGTTTCTAGTTGATTCGATCAAGAATCCGGGTAGCGGGTTAGCGTAGTACAAATTATAATGAAGGACGGGTTAGCATTTCTTGTCTCAAAATGCGCTTTAAAATTCCCCTATGCCAAAACATTCTGCACCAATAGGCAGATCAGAACCACCCTAAGTCGATTTATATCGAAATATGTTTGTAAGTCAAACGTTGGTCGAAATTTTCCAAGAGAAACGCAGCTTACTGGACTCAAGAATTCGGGTGGCGGGTTAGCCAATTACGAAGTATAATGAAGGACGGGTTAGCATTTCTTATATCAAAATACGCTTTAAAATTCCCCTATACCGAAACTTTCTGCATCAATATGTGTTTTGAACCTTTCTAAGTCGATCTAGATCAAAAAATTTTTTTCGATTTGCCCGATATTTTCTAAGTTAAACTTTGGTTTATAAAGGCAGCACTCGCCTTAGAGTAGTACAAATTATAATGAAGGACGGGTTAGCATTTCTTGTCTCAAAATGCGCTTTAAAATTCCCCTATGCCAAAACATTCTGCACCAATAGGCAGATCAGAACCACCCTAAGTCGATTTATATCGAAATATGTTTGTAAGTCAAACTTTGGTCGAAATTTTCCAAGAGAAACGCAGCTTACTGGACTCAAGAATTCGGGTGGCGGGTTAGCCAATTACGAAGTATAATGAAGGACGGGTTAGCATTTCTTATATCAAAATACGCTTTAAAATTCCCCTATACCGAAACTTTCTGCATCAATATGTGTTTTGAACCTTTCTAAGTCGATCTAGATCAAAAATTTTTTTTCGATTTGCCCGATATTTTCTAAGTTAAACTTTGGTTTATAAAGGCAGCACTCGCCTTAGCGTAGTACAAATTATAATGAAGGACGGGTTAGCATTTCTTGTCTCAAAATGCGCTTTAAAATTCCCCTATGCCAAAACATTCTGCGCCAATACGCAGATCAGAACCACCCTAAGTCGATTTATATTAAAATATGTTTGTAAGTCAAACTTTGGTCGAAATTTTCAAAGAGAAACGCAGCTTACTTGACTCAAGAATTCGGGTGGCGGGTTAGCCAATTACAAAGTATAATGAACGACGGGTTAGCATTTCTTATATCAAAATACGCTTTAAAATTCCCCTATACCGAAACTTTCTGCATCAATATGTGTTTTGAACCTTTCTAAGTCGATCTAGATCAAAAAATTTTTTTCGATTTCCCCGATATTTTTTAAGTTAAACTTTGGTTTATAGAGGCAGCACTCGCCTTAGCGTAGTACAAATTATAATGAAGGACGGGTTAGCATTTCTTCTCTCAAAATGCGCTTTAATATTCCCCTATGCCAAAACATTCTGCACCAATAGGCAGATCAGAACCACCCTAAGTCGATTTATATTAAAATATGTTTGTAAGTCAAACTTTGGTCGAAATTTTCCAAGAGAAACGCAGCTTACTTGACTCAAGAATTCGGGTGGCGGGTTAGCCAATTACAAAGTATAATGAAGGACGGGTTAGCATTTCTTATATCAAAATACGCTTTAAAATTCCACTATACCGAAACTTTCTGCATCAATATGTGTTTTGAACCTTTCTAAGTCGATCTAGATCAAATTTTTTTTTCGATTTGCCCGACATTTTCTAAGTTAAACTTTGGTTTATAAAGGCAGCACTCGCCTTGCTATAGTAACTTCTAGTTTCTACTTGATTCGATCAAGAAAGCGGGTAGCGGGTTAGCGTAGTACAAATTATAATGAAGGACGGGTTAGCATTTCTTGTCTCAAAATGCGCTTTAAAATTCTCCTATGCCAAAACATTCTGCACCAATAGGCAGATCAGAAGCATCCTAAGTCGATTTATCTCAAAATATGTTTGTAAGTCAAACTTTGGTCGAAATTTTCCAAGAGAAACGCAGCTTACTGGACTCAAGAATTCGGGTGGCGGGTTAGCCAATTACGAAGTATAATGAAAGACGGGTTAGCATTTCTTATATCAAAATACGCTTTAAAATTCCCCTATACCGAAACTTTCTGCATCAATATGTGTTTTGAACCTTTCTAAGTCGATCTAGATCAAAAAATTTTTTTTTGATTTCCCCGATATTTTCTAAGTTAAACTTTGGTTTATAAAGGCAGCACTCGCCTTAGCGTAGTACAAATTATAATGAAGGACGGGTTAGCATTTCTTGTCTCAAAATGCGCTTTAAAATTCCCCTATGCCAAAACATTCTGCACCAATAGGCAGATCAGAACCACCCTAAGTCGATTTATATCGAAATATGTTTGTAAGTCAAACTTTGGTCGAAATTTTCCAAGAGAAACGCAGCTTACTGGACTCAAGAATTCGGGTGGCGGGTTAGCCAATTACGAAGTATAATGAAGGACGGGTTAGCATTTCTTATATCAAAATACGCTTTAAAATTCCCCTATACCGAAACTTTCTGCATCAATATGTGTTTTGAACCTTTCTAAGTCGATCTAGATCAAAATTTTTTTTTCGATTTGCCCGATATTTTCTAAGTTAAACTTTGGTTTATAAAGGCAGCACTCGCCTTAGCGTAGTACAAATTATAATGAAGGACGGGTTAGCATTTCTTGTCTCAAAATGCGCTTTAAAATTCCCCTATGCCAAAACATTCTGCACCAATACGCAGATCAGAACCACCCTAAGTCGATTTATATTAAAATATGTTTGTAAGTCAAACTTTGGTCGAAATTTTCCAAGAGAAACGCAGCTTACTGGACTCAAGAATTCGGGTGGCGGGTTAGCCAATTACGAAGTATAATGAAGGACGGGTTAGCATTTCTTATATCAAAATACGCTTTAAAATTCCCCTATACCGAAACTTTCTGCATCAATATGTGTTTTGAACCTTTCTAAGTCGATCTAGATCAAAATTTTTTTTTTGATTTGCCCGATATTTTCTAAGTTAAACTTTGGTTTATAAAGGCTGCACTCGCCTTAGCGTAGTACCAATTATAATGAAGGACGGGTTAGCATTTCTTGTCTCAAAATGCGCTTTAAAATTCCCCTATGCCAAAACATTCTGCGCCAATACGCAGATCAGAACCACCCTAAGTCGATTTATATTAAAATATGTTTGTAAGTCAAACTTTGGTCGAAATTTTCCAAGAGAAACGCAGCTTACTGGACTCAAGAATTCGGGTGGCGGGTTAGCCAATTACAATGTATAATGAAGGACGGGTTAGCATTTCTTATATCAAAATACGCTTTAAAATTCCCCTATACCGAAACTTTCTGCATCAATATGTGTTTTGAACCTTTCTAAGTCGATCTAGATCAAAAAAATTTTTTCGATTTGCCCGATATTTTCTAAGTTAAACTTTGGTTTATAAAGGCAGCACTCGCCTTAGCGTAGTACAAATTATAATGAAGGACGGGTTAGCATTTCTTGTCTCAAAATGCGCTTTAAAATTCCCCTATGCCAAAACATTCTGCACCAATAGGCAGATCAGAACCACCCTAAGTCGATTTATATTAAAATATGTTTGTAAGTCAAACTTTGGTCGAAATTTTCCAAGAGAAACGCAGCTTACTTGACTCAAGAATTCGGGTGGCGGGTTAGCCAATTACAAAGTATAATGAAGGACGGGTTAGCATTTCTTATATCAAAATACGCTTTAAAATTCCCCTATACCGAAACTTTCTGCATCAATATGTGTTTTGAACCTTTCTAAGTCGATCTAGATCAAAAAATTTTTTTTCGATTTGCCCGATATTTTCTAAGTTAAACTTTGGTTTATAAAGGCAGCACTGGCCTTGGGATAGTAACTTCTAGTTTCTAGTTGATTCGATCAAGAATCCGGGTAGCGGGTTAGCGTAGTACAAATTATAATGAAGGACGGGTTAGCATTTCTTGTCGCAAAATGCGCTTTAAAATTCCCCTATGCCAAAACATTCTGCACCAATAGGCGGATCAGAACCATGCTAAGTCGATTTATATCAAAATATGTTTGTAAGTCAAACTTTGGTCGAAATTTTCCAAGAGAAACGCAGCTTACTTGACTCAAGAATTCGGGTGGCGGGTTAGCCAATTACAAAGTATAATGAAGGACGGGTTAGCATTTCTTATATCAAAATACGCTTTAAAATTCCCCTATACCGAAACTTTCTGCATCAATATGTGTTTTGAATCTTTCTAAGTCGATCTAGATCAAAAATTTTTTTCCGATTTGCCCGATATTTTTCATTTTGCCCGAAATGAGATTCACCTCATGAGATGAGCATGTCCAGTGGCGTAACTACTATGGGCTCAGACCGGGAGAACCCGGGGGCCCCAACCCCAATGGGCCAAATGGGGGCCCCAAAGCTTAGGCGATAGAGCCAAAACATTGGCCAGGGCCTCTCTGATATGTTAGAATGTCGTTTTCTAACCAACAGAATTCTGTACAATCTCTCCCCAAAGTCCAGGAAATGGCATTTCAGAGAGTCTAGATTCACAAAACTTTCCGGATGAGCATGTCCTGGACCCTCTAGAAAACTCGTGCAGATACGGCGCTCGACTCGTGCCTTTAGCACTTCTACTAGGGGGCCTTCGAAAATTTTGAACCGGGGGCCCCCTGATATAACGTTACGCCACTGAGCATGTCACAACAATGTACTTAGTGTGTTTTTAATTTTACCAGAATTACAAATTGTCCAGTGATGGCTTAGTGGTATGTCGTTTGGCCTGTCTCGATAAACTTTTGAGTTGAAATCCAGTTGAACTCATGTTTTCTAGAATCTAAAGAGTAAAACGTTAACGTGAATAAGTTGGAATTAGCTTTCAACAACGAGCAAGTGGTCTAATGGCAAAGACTACAGGTTGTGTATTGTACCATAGTCGTTCAAGTCCCACCGAAGTCATTTTATGATTTGAAATGAATTTTAATTATACAATCTATAGTGTAAAACGTTATAGTGAATAAGTAGCGATTAGCTTTCAACAACGAGCAAGTGCTCCAGTTGTAAAGATTACGGGTTGTGCGTTGTACCATAATCGTTCAAGTCCCACCGAAGTCATTTTATGATTTCAAATGATTTTAATTATACAATCTTTAGAGGAATACGTTATAGTGAATAAGTTGCAATTAGCTTTCAACAACGAGCAAGTGGTCAAGTTGTGAAGACTGCAGGTTATACATTGTACCATAATCGTTCAAGTCCCACTCAAGTCAATTTATGATTTGAAATGAATTTTAATTATACAATCTATAGAGGAAAACGTTAACGTGAATAATTTGCAATTAGCTTTCAACAACGAGCAAGTGGTCAAGTGGTAAAGACGACAGGTTGTGTATTGTACCATAGTCGTTCAAGTCCCACCGAAGTCATTTTATGATTTGAAATGAATTTTAATCATACAGTCTATAGAGTAAAACGTTAATGTGAATAAGTTGCAATTAGCTTTCAACACCGAGCAAGTGGTCTAGTGGTAAAGACTACAGGTTGTGTATTGTTCCATAGTCGTTCAAATCCCACCGAAGTCATTTTATGGTTTGAAATGAATTTGAATTTTATGGTTTGAATAACAGGTGGGAAATTTGTCTGAGCATGCGCGAGTAAAATGAGCCACGCAATTGCGTGGAATACACGCAACGCGTGTTTACAAAAAGGCACAATCGTGTAAATATTGCCAAATGTTTGTACAAAATCAATGACTGTTTTATGTTGAAAGAGTGGACATGATCTAAATTAATCATACAGAATTTTTTAGTGACGTTCTATTTCAGTACCCTGCCATTGTCTCTGGTGGGCTGTCCGTGTGCATTCGATCTGAAACAGTTGATACTTTGCTGTCGAAGAATTTCGAATGTTTACATGAAAATGGAGGCAAGTCATGCATTTTACAACCTCTCAAACTGTATGAGCCCCTATTTTTACGCTTATACCTAAGATATCAAATAAAAGTACATGAAACAGAGAACATTTGTAGAAAGTTTTATCGTGAGGCCACGGCCAGTTCTTAAAATATCTTTATTTCTGTTCCGGTCATCACCAAAATTACACAAAAGCCGGGCTTGAATATACAACAAATATTGAATCTCATGAAGAACAAAAATACTTAACGTGTAACCAAAATATGCTCATGAAATCGAAATTAATAGCTAAATTTTCGAACTAGACCCTTCTCGAAGCGGTTTTCATGAAGGAAGTTCACATTTCGGCCTTTGATTCTTGGCAAAAATTTGACCACAACACGTGCGAAGCAACTGGGTCTCAAAGACTGAACTAAAACATTGTGAGCCCCTATTTTCCTGACGATATGTTTGATACCTACAACCGCCGAAACGTTTTTCTTTTCATTTAGCTATATTTGAAATTGAGGCCATGGGCTATTTTTGAGAAAATACAGTTCAAAGTCAAGCTATTTTTACATATTTTCAAAATTTGTCAAATTTCGCGAGCTTGTATTTTGAACTTAGACAGCTGAAGTTACATTAAGAAACATAGGATGGAAAAATTGAGGCATATAAAGTTAATTTCAACTTACATTTCATTCTCAAATCACGTCTTTCCTCGTTTATTACGGTTTTAAACAAGCCATAGATCGACGTATACGGTATTAATTTTATTCCCATGTTCACGTCGCCATATTAACTTCTTCCAATCACGCGATTACAAAACAATCATCCCAAAACAAAGAATTCATGATCGACTTTTAAAAGAATAACCAATAAGTTGTAAATCGTTGAATGGAAAGCAAAAAATCGTCAGCTAAAACAGCTTCTGGCTAACTTTCTGCTTTGTTTTGAATGCAAATGCATGAGCTTTGTTTCTGCCCGCAATGTTTTGGTCAGCGACGACAAATTTCCCACCTGTTGGTTTGAATGGTTTGAATTTTATGGTCATTTTATGGTTTGAATGATTACAGGTTGTGTATTGTATCATAGTGTACCATTGAATGATTACAGGTTGTGCATTGTACCATTTTGTGATTTGAAAATGCTTGAATTTTAATTATACAATCTATAGAGGAATGCGTTATAGTGAATAAGTTGCAATTAGCGTTCAATAACGAGCAAGTGGTCTAGTTGTAAAGATTGCAGGTTGTGTATTGTACCATAGTCGTTCAAGTCCCACCGAACTCATTTTATGATATGAAATGATTTTAATTATACAATCTTTAGAGGAATACGTTATAGTGAATAAGTTGCGATCAGCTTTCAACAACGAGCAAGTGCTCTAGTTGTAAAGATTACGGGTTGTGCGTTGTACCATAATCGTTCAAGTCCCACCGAAGTCATTTTATGATTTGAAATGATTTTAATTATACAATCTTTAGAGGAATACGTTATAGTGAATAAGTTGCAATTAGCTTTCAACAACGAACAAGTGGTCTTCTAATGGTAAAGATTACAGGTTATGCATTGTACCATAGTCGTTCAAATCCCACCGAAGTGATTTTATGATTTGAAATGAATTTTAATTGTACAATCTATAAGGTAAAACGTTAGAGTGAATAAGTTGCGATCAGCTTTCAACAACGAGCAAGTGGTCTAGTTGTAAAGATTACAGGTTGTGCATTGTACCATAGTCGTTCAAATCCGACCGAAGTCATTTTATGATTTGAAATGAATTTTAATTGAACAATCTATAAGGTAAAACGTTAGAGTGAATAAGTTGCGATTAGCTTTCAACAACGAGCAAGTGGTCTAATGGTAAAGGCGACAGGTTGTGTATTGTACCATAGTCCTTCAAATGCTACCGAAGTCATTTTATGATTTGAAATGAATTTTAATTATACAATCTATAGAGGAAAACGTTAACGTGAATAAGTTGCGATTAGCTTTCAACAACGAGCAAGTGGTCTAATTGTAAAGATTACAGGTTGTGCATTGTACCATAGTCGTTCAAGTCCCACCGAAGTCATTTTATGATTTGAAATGAATTTTAATTATACAATCTATAGAGTAAAACGTTAAAGTGATTAAGTTGCAATTAGCTTTCAACAACGAGCAAGTGGTCAAGTGGTAAAGACTACAGGTTGTCCATTGTACCATAGTCGTTCAAGCCCCACCGAAGTAATTTTATGATTTGAAATGAATTTTAATTATACAATCTATAGGGTAAATCGTTAGAGTGAATATGTTGCGATTAGCTTTCAACAACGAGCAAGTGGTCTAGATGTAAAGATTACAGGTTGTGCATTGTACCATAGTGGTTCGAGTCCTACAGAAGTCATTTTGTGAATTTTAATGATACAATCTATAGAGGAATAGGTTATAGTGAATAAGTTGCAATTAGCTTTCAATAACGAGCAAGTGGTCTAGTGGTAAAGACTACAGGTTGTGTACTGTACCATAGCCGTTCAAGTCCCACCGAAGTCATTTTATGATTTGAAATGAATTTTAATTATACAATCTATAGAGTAAAACGTTCACGTGAATAAGTTGCAATTAGCGTTCAACAACGAGCAAGTGGTCAAGTGGTAAAGACTACAGGTTGTGTATTGTACCATAGTCGTTCAAGTCCCACCGAAGTCATTTTATGATTTGAAATGAATTTTAATTATACAATCTATAGAGTACAACGTTAACGTGGATAAGTTGCAATTAGCTTTCAACAACGAACAAGTGGTCTAATGGTAAAGATTACAGGTTATGCATTGTACCATAGTCGTTCAAATCCCACCGAAGTGATTTTATGATTTGAAATGAATTTTAATTGTACAATCTATAAGGTAAAACGTTAGAGTGAATAAGTTGCGATTAGCTTTCAACAACGAGCAAGTGGTCTAGTTGTAAAAATTACAGGTTGTGTATTGTACCATAGTCGTTCAAATCCCACCGAAGTAATTTTATGATTTGAAATGAATTTTAATTATACAATCTATAGAGGAAAACGTTAACGTGAATAAGTTGCGATTACCTTTGAACAACGAGCATGTGGTCTAGTTGTAAAGATTACAGGTTGTGCATTGTACCATAGTCGTTCAAATCCCACCGAAGTCATTTTATGATTTCAAATTAATTTTAATTATACAATCTATAGGGTAAAACGTTAGAGTGAATAAGTTGCAATTAGCTTTCAACAACGAGCAAGTGGTCTAAATTTAAGGTAAAGACTACAGATTGTGTATTGTTCCATAGTCGTTCAAATCCCACCGAAGTCATTACATGATTTGAAATGAATTTTAATTATACAATCTATCAGGTAAAACGTTAGAGTGAATAAGTTGCGATCAGCTTTCAACAACGAGCAAGTGGTCTAGTTGTAAAGATTACAGGTTGTGCATTGTACCATAGTCGTTCAAATCCGACCGAAGTCATTTTATGATTTGAAATGAATTTTAATTGAACAATCTATAAGGTAAAACGTTAGAGTGAATAAGTTGCGATTAGCTTTCAACAACGAGCAAGTGATCTAGTTGTAAAGATTACAGGTTGTGTATTGTATCATAGTCGTTCAAATCCCACCGAAGTCATTTTATGATTTGAAATTAATTTTAATTATACAATCTATAGGGTAAAACGTTAGAGTGAATAAGTTGCGATTAGCTTTCAACAACGAGCAAGTGATCTAGTTGTAAAGATTACAGGTTGTGTATTGTATCATAGTCGTTCAAATCCCACCGAAGTCATTTTATGATTTGAAATTAATTTTAATTATACAATCTATAGGGTAAAACGTTAGAGTGAATAAGTTGCGATTAGCTTTCAACAACGAGCAAGTGATCTAGTTGTAAAGATTACAGGTTGTGTATTGTATCATAGTCGTTCAAATCCCACCGAAGTCATTTTATGATTTGAAATTAATTTTAATTATACAATCTATAGGGTAAAACGTTAGCGTGAATAAGTTGCGATTAGCTTTCAACAACGAGCAAGTGGTCTAGTTGTAAAGACTACAGGTTGTGCATTGTACCATAGTCGTTCAAGTCCCACCGAAGTCATTTTATGATTTGAAATGAATTTTAATTATACAATCTATAGAGTAAAACGTTAAAGTGATTAAGTTGCAATTAGCTTTCAACAACGAGCAAGTGGTCAAGTGGTAAAGACTACAGGATGTGCATTGTACCATAGTCGTTCAAGCCCCACCGAAGTAATTTTATGATTTGAAATGAAAATCTATAGAGTAAAACGTTAAAGTGATTAAGTTGGAATTAGCTTTCAACAACGAGCAAGTGGTCAAGTGGTAAAGACTGCAGGTTGTGTATTGTACCATAGTCGTTCAAGCCCCACCGAAGTAATTTTATGATTTGAAATGAATTTTAATTATACAATCTATAGAGGAAAACGTTAACGCGAATAAGTTGCAATTAGCTTTCAACTACGAGCATGTGGTCTCGTTGTAAAGATTACAGGTTGTGCATTGTACCATAGTCGTTCAAATGCCACCGAATTCATTTTATGATTTGAAATGAATTTTAATTGTACAATCTATAAGGTAAAACGTTAGAGTGAATAAGTTGCGATTAGCTTTCAACAACGAGCAAGTGGTCAAGTGGTAAAAACTATAGGTTATGCATTGTACCATAGTCGTTCAAATCCCACCGAAGTCATTTTATGATTTGAAATGAATTTTAATTATACAATCTATAGGGTAAATCGTTAGAGTGAATAAGTTGCGATTAGCTTCCAACAACGAGCAAGTGGTCTAGATGTAAAGATTACAGGTTGTGCATTGTACCATAGTGGTTCGAGTCCTACAGAAGTCATTTTGTGACTTGAAAATGCTTGAATGTTATTTATACAATCTATACATGAATACGTTATAGTGAATAAGTTGCAATTAGCTTTCGACAACGAGCTAGTGCTCTAGTGATAAAGATTACAGGTTGTGCATTGTACCATAGTCGTTCAAGTCCCACCGAAGTCATTTTATGATTTGAAATGAATTTTAATTGAACAATCTATAGAGTAAAACGTTAAAGTGAATAAGTTGCGCTTAGCTTTCAACAACGAGCAAGTGGTCAAGTGGTAAAGATTACAGGTTGTGTATTGTATCATAGTCGTTCAAGTCCCACCAAATCATTTTATGATTTGAAATGAATTTAAATTATACAATCTATAGAGTAAAACGTTAAAGTGAATAAATTGCGATTAGCTTTCAACAACGAGCAAGTGGTCTAAAGGTAAAGACTACAGGTTGTGTATTGTACCATAGTGGTTCAAGTCTCACCGAAGTCATTTTATGATTTGAAATGAATTTTAATTATACAATCTATAGAGTAAAACGTTAAAGTGAATAAGTTGCGATTAGCTTTCAACTACGAGCAGGTGGTCTAGTGGTAAAGACTGCAGGTTGTGTATTGTACCATAGTGGTTCGAGTCCTACAGAAGTTATTTTGTGATTTGAAAATGCTTGATTTTTAATTATACAATCTATACGCGAATACGTTAAAGTGAATAAGTTGCGATTAGCTTTCAACAACGAGCAAGTGGTCTAATGGTAAAGACTGCAGGTTGTTTATTGTACCATAGTCGTTCAAGTCCCACCGAAGTCATTTTATGATTTGAAATGAATTTAAATTTTTATACAATCTATAGAGGAAAACGTTAACGTGAATAAGTTGCGATTAGCTTGGAGCAAGTGGTCTAGTGGTTAAGACTACCGGCTGTATAATATATCGTTGTGGTTCAAGCAGTAGATAAGTCACTTTGTGACTTGAAATGTGTGGAATATTAATTAAGCAAGCTAGAGAAAAAAGGTTAAAGTGAATAAGTTGTTGACAGGTTGTCAACAACGAGCAAGCGGTCTAGTGGTAAAGATTACAGGTTATGTAATGTACCTTTGTTCGTATTTTGGTCTCTCGTGAGCACGCTGATATATCTACAGAGGCGCAGGAACCGGCTTTTGGGCACAGGGGCACGTGCTTCCCCCTCCAATTTTTTCAAAGGACCAAAGTGCCCTGGGACAGAAAATGAGTATTGGAGTCTGGATAGAATTTTGCAACAGAAAGCAGTAAGTTTCATAAACTGTTTGGGTCTGACTGAACCCCTTTTAATAACATAGCTTGGGGAGGGGGGGCTTCTGCTCCTCCCCCAGCCTCTGTTTTGATACCCCAGCCCTTGTTTTGACTCCTCCGATGAACCATGTGCCACCCCCCCTCCAAGTGAAGATCCCATCTGTCAAAGCAAAAAAGGGTAGCTATTTCTTCTCTGTGTAGCGAATGAAATAAATAAAAATGTGTGTCTAGAAATGTCGAAAATCGAGCCCGAATATTTCTCGATTTTCTAATTTTTCTCCCGTCCACCACCTCCTGGTTGGTTCCCTTTCTCTTGATGGCCACTCCGCTGACAAATTCTTAAAACAGGTCCTGGTTGCCATTGTAGATAGTGCCAGGGCTAGTAACTCCAGTATACCAGATTTCAGTATACTTTTTAGCCACGGCGGTCTGTGCCTAAAAAGTATATTGGATTTCACTATACCTTTAGCCACGGCGGTCTGTGGGTAAAAAGTATATCAGATTTCTGTATACTTTTTAGCCACGGCGGCCCTGTGGCTAAAAAGTATACCAGATTTCAGTATACTTTTTAGCCACGGCGGTCTGTGGCTAAAAAGTATATTAGGAGGACTTCAATGACTTCGAATTGGACGCCGAAGAAATATTTAATTATAAAGTAGAATGACAATTTTAGACATGAATAAAACAATTTGTCAATGTCAAGTTTTGCACACAGTTTCAAAAGCTTTCATGCGAAATTTCGCTATGGTTATATAGTTATGGAATCTAGAGTTAAAGTCAGTTAATCTGAAAGCAGGACTAGTTTCTTGAGACTGAATTCCTGAGAACAATGCAGAACCAATCAGAGAGCAGCATTGCGACTTTAGAAGCATGGACAACCAATAAGGTTGCAGCATTTTGGAGTGACAGCCAATCAGAAGAAGGAATAAAATCCCGCTCTTGAAGGTGAATTCATGTGGGGCTAGTGTTGTTCAGAGCCGAAAGTCGAAATTATACATCTAATTTACGACAATTTTTTGGACAAGAAAGCATACAAAACCGTCCAAAAAACGTTAGAAAGCAATAACAGGTAAGCCTTTAATTGTTTGTGTATGTTTTTAATGTATTTCGTGAAATATTCAGCTGTATTTTTGCATTCTTAACTTGCCGCCAAAAAATTTGCGACAAACTCGGCGACAAGCGAACGAAGGAACTCTTGACTTCATATCAGTTTTAAGTGAAGTTTATTCTTGTTTCTTTCAACTGTTGTTTAAACAAAGTTTGGCTACGATTTAGAGTGTTTGTAAGCACGTTTTTAAGTACTGTATACAGAAAAATTTCGCCTGAAAGCTTTTGAAACGGTGCAAAACTTGACATTGACAAATTGTTTTGTTCATGCCTAAAATTGTCACTCTACTTTATAATTAAATGCTTCTTCGGCGTCGAATTTTCGCTGTTATTCGAGACAAATGGACGTTTTAAATTGTTTAATTTGTTCCAGCACATTAAGTGTTAAGTATCGGAGCGGGTTTCGCCGTATAAATCGACAGAAATTGACTTCAACATTCCGTCTGATAAATTCAGAAACATTGTGGTTATATTCAAACAATTAAATTCTTTACGTATATGTGAGTCCGAATGTTTGACATTTTATATAGGGGTTCAAAGTTCAAACCATTGTTTAATTGTTCAAATATTTTGAATGCTGCTCAAACCAGAAAGGTCTGATTCAGGAACTTTTCCTAAACCTTTTATACAGCAATTAGCCTTGTAAAGTTTTAAATAGCCTTATAAATAGCCTTACTTGTAGCCTTATTATATATAGCCTTACTTGTCTTAATCCTATAGGTTGAACAGCAGTTGTAAAGTTTGCCCTAGATCGAGAGTGTAAAGATGTTCAAAGATGGAATGAACAGGTGAGATTTATTTTTGATTGGAAACTTTTAGCAAAACTTGCCTAGACTAAAAGGTTTTATTTTGCGCAGGACATACAGGGCGAGTAGAAAAAAACAGATACCTTCGCGGCTAATTTGAATAACAAAGCCGGTCAATTTTTTTGACTCACCCTAATCCTTGGAAAAATGCGCAGAAAGGTCAGATATTTTCACAGAATAGTTATGCCAGACCAAGAGGAACCTTGCAGTCAGAAAGTGTTTTTGACAAATCAGAAATCTTCTTGCTTCACATGAAGATCAGAAATCTTCTTGCTTCACATGAAGACAATTTGTGCAGTTTCTTTAGAAATTATTTGTAGTTTTTTACGACTTGAAAAATTTTGTCCAGAAGAATTTTGGCGCAGGAAATTATTTTTCTCCAAAGTCAAAACTTTACAGTCTGGAACTCTACTTGTGGCCAAATTACCCGAGGCAATTTTTGTTGTGCCTATGGCTGTGGGCCTGTTCCAAACATCTAATTTTTCATTTTGCGCATGCGGTGTGGTTTCCAACAGTGTGGTGCCCCGGAGCATGCGCAAGTGACAAGTGCGCCAGAAGCGTAACTATTTTTCAATAAATACCAAGGCTGTAATTCCGAACAAACTAACAATAAAAACATGCAGCGAATATAAATCGATGGCAAACTTAGTTTGGTCACCGCAATATAGAGCATCATTATTTAACAATTAATCCAGTAGTCCGGTTTTAAAAAAGGGACCGTTCATTTTTTATCAGGAGGGCTGGGCTGGTGGTTTTTGCGGGGGCCACCAGAAAAAATAGTGATGTGAAAGGGGGGTCACCTCAGGAAAATTAAATTTTGAGGGGGGGGGGGGCACAAAAACATCAATGAATACATAATATATAAAAATTAAAGTAATAGACTTTCGTACTCTTTCATTTATAAAAACTCAAAGTAACATGTAACAATTAGGAATTTTATACTTGTGATATTCAGTGCATTTAAAATCGCGTGTGTGAGTTCAACGTGATTTGAACCCAAACGTGTATCGAGATAGGCTAAACGACCTACCACTAAGCCACCGCCGGACGAATTGAAATTCTTGTGAAATTAAAAACAATAGTAGATTGTGGTGATCTGCTTATCACATGCGTTGAACAAGATTTTATTAGGCGGTGAATGCGGTGAAAGGATACAATGTGAAGTCAACACAGAATGATTAGCTGGATTTCTTCGGCCAGGTTCAACATAGCAATATTTTCTTCTACTTGTAAAGCGATTTCTCACATAGAGGTGAAAAAGAATAAAAAATAGCTGGAATAAATAAAGGAAAAAATATTGTGAGTCCGCTACAAAATATGAGTTCAACGTGATTTGAACTCAACCATTTATTGCGATAGCCCAAACGACCTGCCACTAAGCCACCATTGCACAAACTGACATTCTTGTGAAATAAAAAACAATAGTAGATTGTTGAGACCTGCTTATCTCATGCCGTGAATGAGGGTGACGAAGTGGTTAGCGCACTTGCCTTTCACCTCTAAGGCCGCAGGTTCGAATCTCGATGAGGACTTCTCATTGTGACTGGAACCCATTCCTAATGTGAAAAGAGTAAGTCAACGCTCTGCCGAAAGTCGTGGGCTTTCTCCGGGCACTCCGTGTTTCCTCCCACAGGGAAAGTTGATAGGGTGGGTTAGGCACATAACTATGTAAATGCACGACCACATCAGCTATGCTGCGAATTTAATCGTGTTGAAATAAATGCTACAAACAAACAAACAAACAAGAATTCGGGTGGCGGGTTAGCCAATTACAAAGTATAATGAAGGACGGGTTAGCATTTCTTATATCAAAATACGCTTTAAAATTCCACTATACCGAAACTTTCTGCATCAATATGTGTTTTGAACCTTTCTAAGTCGATCTAGATCAAAAATTGTTTTTCGATTTGCCCGATATTTTCTAAGTTAAACTTTGGTTTATAAAGGCAGCACTCGCCTTAGCGTAGTACAAATTATAATGAAGGACGGGTTAGCATTTATTGTCTCAAAATGCGCTTTAAAATTCCCCTATGCCAAAACATTCTGCACCAATACGCAGATCAGAACCACCCTAAGTCGATTTATATTAAAATATGTTTGTAAGTCAAACTTTGGTCGAAATTTTCCAAGAGAAACGCAGCTTACTGGACTCAAGAATTCGGGTGGCGGGTTAGCCAATTACAATGTATAATGAAGGACGGGTTAGCATTTCTTATATCAAAATACGCTTTAAAATTCCCCTATACCGAAACTTTCTGCATCAATATGTGTTTTGAACCTTTCTAAGTCGATCTAGATCAAAAAATTTTTTTCGATTTGCCCGATATTTTCTAAGTTAAACTTTGGTTTATAAAGGCAGCACTCGCCTTAGCGTAGTACAAATTATAATGAAGGACGGGTTAGCATTTCTTCTCTCAAAATGCGCTTTAATATTCCCCTATGCCAAAACATTCTGCACCAATAGGCAGATCAGAACCACCCTAAGTCGATTTATATTAAAATATGTTTGTAAGTCAAACTTTGGTCGATATTTTCCAAGAGAAACGCAGCTTACTTGACTCAAGAATTCGGGTGGCGGGTTAGCCAATTACAAAGTATAATGAAGGACGGGTTAGCATTTCTTATATCAAAATACGCTTTAAAATTCCACTATACCGAAACTTTCTGCATCAATATGTGTTTTGAACCTTTCTAAGTCGATCTAGATCAAATTTTTTTTTTCGATTTGCCCGACATTTTCTAAGTTAAATTTTGTATTTATTAAAAAATTCAATACATATAATTCCATATATTTACAAATATCAAATTAGATGTATTAGGGCATACCATAAACAGAATTCAAGATTCCCTCAAGAATGGTTTCCCAATTACAAACAGAATATTAAACTAACATCACAGGACACATAATACAAATAATTCCTAAATTATATAATTTTACAATTTCTAAATTAAAAGTCTGAATTATATATATTTTTTTTTATATATTTTCTAATTTTCTGAATATCTGATTAAGGATTGAAAGCAGAAGGGAAAAGTTTAAAATAATATAGAGTAAGTTGTTTCTTAAAGTACGACAGATGCTGAATAGAACGCAATGTGTAAGGAAGTAAGTTCCATAAGCGTGTAACACGAACGAAATATGAGAGCTTAAAAACATCTGTGCGTGCAAAAGGCACTGTAAGTGTCATGTCGTCACTGTTGCGCAAAGAGCGACACGTATTTTTCCAAGAAAGGAAACCTCCTGGTATATCAACTAACTCATGTATAATTTTAAAGAGAAAAACAAGATCTGTGATTTCTCTACGCATATACAAAGGTAGAAGATGAAGTTTTTCTAGTCTAGATTTATAATCAACTTCATGACCTAGGATCAGACGAAAAGCTCTACGTTCCACCTTTTCAATTTTATTAATATTCCGTTTCTTATAAGGAGACCATACTGGGCTAGCATATTCAAGAGTTGGCTTCACCCAAGCAAAATAAAGCAGACGCTTCACACTGTTTTCATCAATATCCTTTAAGGTTCGATATAATAGACCTAACATTTTCTGGGCTTTAGCAACTATATTATCTGTGTCAATATTCCAATTCAAAGTATCAGAAATCCACACACCTAAATCTTTTTCGCTTTGAACAACCGACAAATGCGAGGAGCCTAAAGCATACTGCCTATCATATATTGTACGTGTTCTAACAACCCTCAACACCTTACATTTTTCAACATTAAACTCCATGCCCCACTTAATTGACCAATCATAGAGCATTAAGATCCTCCTGTAAACTTTGGTTTATAAAGGCAGCACTCGCCTTGCGATAGTAACTTCTAGTTTCTACTTGATTCGATCAAGAATCCGGGTAGCGGGTTAGCGTAGTACAAATTATAATGAAGGACGGGTTAGCATTTCTTGTCTCAAAATGCGCTTTAAAATTCTCCTATGCCAAAACATTCTGCACCAATACGCAGATCAGAACCATCCTAAGTCGATTTATATCAAAATATGTTTGTAAGTCAAACTTTGGTCGAAATTTTCCAAGAGAAACGCAGCTTACTGGACTCAAGAATTCGGGTGGCGGGTTAGCCAATTACGAAGTATAATGAAGGACGGGTTAGCATTTCTTATATCAAAATACGCTTTAAAATTCCACTATACCGAAACTTTCTGCATCAATATGTGTTTTAAACCTTTCTAAGTCGATCTAGATCAAATTTTTTTTTCGATTTGCCCAACATTTTCTAAGTTAAACTTTGGTTTATAAAGGCAGCACTCGCCTTGCTATAGTAACTTCTAGTTTCTACTTGATTCGATCAAGAAAGCGGGTAGCGGGTTAGCGTAGTACAAATTATAATGAAGGACGGGTTAGCATTTCTTGTCTCAAAATGCGCTTTAAAATTCCCCTATGCCGAAACATTCTGCACCAATAGGCAGATCAGAACGATCCTAAGTCGATTTATATCAAAATATGTTTGTAAGTCAAACTTTCGTCGAAATTTTCCAAGAGAAACGCAGCTTACTTGACTCAAGAATTCGGGTGGCGGGTTAGCCAATTACAAAGTATAATGAAGGACGGGTTAGCATTTCTTATATCAAATGCGCTTTAAAATTCCCCTATGCCAAAACATTCTGCACCAATAGGCAGATCAGAACCATCCTAAGTCGATTTATATCAAAATATGTTTATAAATCAAACTTTGGTCGAAATTTTCCAAGAGAAACGCAGCTTACTTGACTCAAGAATTCGGGTGGCCGGTTAGCCAATTACAAAGTATAATGAAGGACGTGTTAGCATTTCTTATATCAAAATAGGCTTTAAAATTCCCCTATACCGAAACTTTCTGCATCAATATGTGTTTTGAACCTTTCTAAGTCGATCTAGATCAAAAAATTTTTTTCGATTTGGTTGATATTTTCTAAGTTAAACTTTGGTTTATAAAGGCAGCACTCGCCTTGCGATAGTAACTTATATTTTCTACTTGATTCGATCAAGAATCCGGGTAGCGGGTTAGCGTAGTACAAATTATAATGAAGGAGGGGTTAGCATTTCTTGTCTCAAAATGCGCTGTAAAATTCCCTTATGCCAAAACATTCTGCACCAATAGGCAGATCAGAACCATCCTAAGTCGATTTATATCAAAATATGTTTGTAAGTCAAACTTTGGTCGAAATTTTCCAAGAGAAACGCAGCTTACTAGACTCAAGAATTCGGGTGGCGGGTTAGCCAATTACAAAGTATAATGAAGGACGGGTTAGCATTTCTTATATCAAACTACGCTTTAAAATTCCCCTATACCGAAACTTTCTGCATCAATATGTGTTTTGAACCTTTCTAAGTCGATCTAGATAAAAAAAATTTTTTCGATTTTTTTTCGATAAAGACAGCACTTGCGTTGCGATAGTAACTTCAAGTTTATAGTTGATTCGATCAAGAATCTGGGTAGCGGGTTAGCCTAGTACAAAGTATAATGAAGGCTGCTTAGCATTTCTTATATCAAAATGCGCTTTGAAATTCCCCGGTGCCAAAACTTTCATCACCAATAGGCAGTTCTGAACCATCCTAATCAACAAAAACATCAAAATATGTTTGTAAGTGAAACTTTGGTCGAAATTTTCCAGGAGAATCTCTTTACGTCGCTGACATCATGGTATAGTGGTAAAGACTTAGGCCCTCATAAGCGAAAGTTGACGACCATTCCCAGGTAAAATATTTTTGTTTTTTTCTTTTTCCATTATTTTGCCCAAAAGTCTTCGAATCGCTCCTCTTAACTGCTTAATACTCATATTTTGATAATATTTTGAATATTTGTACAATTTCGAGTCGATTTAGCTGAACAAGTCGATGCAGAGAATTCATATGCAGGATGAAATCGAAAAATACTATCTACAGTACAGCAACCAACCGAATATTGACGTATTGCAATTTGGTGCCTGTTTACATCGCTAACATCATGGTATGGTGGTAAAGACTGAGGCCATTATGAACGAAAGTTGCGGAGCTCTCCCAGGTAAAATTTTCGTATAATTTTTCGTTATATCTTTAGGCCATTATTTATCCCAAAATTCTTCAAATCGCTCCTTATAAAAGCTTAATACTCATATTTTGTAATATTTTCTATGTGTGGACAATTTTGAGTCGATTTAACGAACGATGACGAGGGCATGAACAACGATGTATAGCGATGAAGAGAATCGTATGTAGGGTGAAATCCAAAGAATCTACATATACATGCAGCTAGGTCAACGCAAAATAGAATATTGAAGTTTTGTAATTAGTTGGCCTACTTGTTTCCATCGTTGACATCATGGTATTGTGGTAAAGACCGATGCGTCATGAGCGAAAGTTGTATACCATTACCAGGTAAAACTCTTGTAACCTTTCGTATAATTTTTTCTTTATTTCTTTTTGCCATTATTTTCCCCAAAAGTCCTCAATTGGCCCCTCATAACAGCTTAATACTCATATTTTAATAATATTTTGTGTATTTGGACAATTTTGAGTCGATTTAGCTGAACAAGACAATGAAGAGAATTCTTATGGAGAGTGAAATCGAGAAATACTATCTACAGTACTGCGGCAAACAGAATATTGATGTATTGTAACTTGTTACCTGTTTATATTGCTGACATCATGGTTTAGTGGTAAAGACTTAGGCCCTCATGAGCGAAATTTGTGGACCATTCCCAGGTAAAATTTTTTTTTCGATTTGCCCGATATTTTCTAAGTTAAACTTTGGTTTATAAAGGCAGCACTCGCCTTGCGATAGTAACTTCTAATTTCTAGTTGATTCGATCAAGAATCCGGGTAGCGGGTTAGCGTAGTACAAATTATAATGAAGGACGGGTTAGCATTTCTTGTCTCAAAATGCGCTTTAAAATTCCCCTATGCCAAAACATTCTGCACCAATAGGCAGATCAGAACCATGCTAAGTCGATTTATATCAAAATATGTTTGTAAGTCAAACTTTGGTCGAAATTTTCCAAGAGAAACGCAGCTTACTTGACTCAAGAATTCGGGTGGCGGGTTAGCCAATTACAAAGTATAATGAAGGACGGCTTAGCATTTCTTATATCAAAATACGCTTTAAAATTCCCCTATGCCGAAACTTTCTGCATCAATATGTGTTTTGAACCTTTCTAAGTCGATCTAGATCAAAAATTTTTTTTCGATTCGGCCGATATTTTCTAAGTTAAACTTTGGTTTATAAAGGCAGCACTCGCCTTGCGATAGTAACTTCTAGTCTCTAGTTGATTCGATCAAGAATCCGGGTAGCGGGTTAGCGTAGTGCAAATTATAATGAAGGACGGGTTAGCATTTCTTGTCTCAAAATGCGCTTTAAAATTCCCCTATGCTAAAATATTCTGCACCAATAGGCAGATCAGAACCATCCTAAGTCGATTTATATCAAAATATGTTTGTAAGTCAAACTTTGGGCGAAATTTTCCAAGAGGAACGCAGCTTACTTGACTCAAGAATTCGGGTGGCGGGTTAGCCAATTACAAAGTATAATGAAGGACGGGTTAGCATTTCTTATATCAAAATACGCTTTAAAATTCCCCTATACCGAAACTTTCTGCATCAATATGTGTTTTGAACCTTTCTAAGTCGATCTAGATCAAAAAATTTTTTTCGATTTGCCCGATATTTTCTAAGTTAAACTTTGGTTTATAAAGGCAGCACTCGCCTTGCGATAGTAACTTCTAGTCTCTAGTTGATTCGATCAAGAATCCGGGTAGCGGGTTAGCGTAGTGCAAATTATAATGAAGGACGGGTTAGCATTTCTTGTCTCAAAATGCGCTTTAAAATTCCCCTATGCTAAAATATTCTGCACCAATAGGCAGATCAGAACCATCCTAAGTCGATTTATATCAAAATATGTTTGTAAGTCAAACTTTGGGCGAAATTTTCCAAGAGGAACGCAGCTTACTTGACTCAAGAATTCGGGTGGCGGGTTAGCCAATTACAAAGTATAATGAAGGACGGGTTAGCATTTCTTATATCAAAATACGCTTTAAAATTCCCCTATACCGAAACTTTCTGCATCAATATGTGTTTTGAACCTTTCTAAGTCGATCTAGATCAAAATTTTTTTTTCGATTTGCCCGATATTTTCTAAGTTAAACTTTGGTTTATAAAGGCAGCACTCGCCTTAGCGTAGTAAATTATAATGAAGGACGGGTTAGCATTTCTTGTTTCAAAATGCGCTTTAAAATTCCCCTATGCCAAAACATTCTGCACCAATAGGGACATCAGAACCATCCTAAGTCGATTTATATCAAAATATGTTTGTAAGTCAAACTTTGGTCGTAATTTTCCAAGAGAAACGCAGCTTACTTGACTCAAGAATTCGGGTGGCGGGTTAGCCAATTACAAAGTATAATGAAGGACGGGTTAGCATTTCTTATATCGAAATACGCTTTGAAATTCCCCTATACCGAAACTTTCTGCATCAATATGTGTTTTGAACATTTCTAAGTCGATCTAGTTCAAAATTTTTTTTTCGATTTCCCCGATATTTTCTAAGTTAAACTTTGGTTTATAAAGGCAGCACTCGCCTTAGCGTAGTACAAATTATAATGAAGGACGGGTTAGCATTTCTTGTCTCAAAATGCGCTTTAAAATTTCCCTATGCCAAAACATTCTGCACCAATACGCAGATCAGAACCACCCTAAGTCGATTTATATTAAAATATGTTTGTAAGTCAAACTTTGGTCGAAATTTTCCAAGAGAAACGCAGCTTACTTGACTCAAGAATTCGGGTGGCGGGTTAGCCAATTACAAAGTATAATGAAGGACGGGTTTGCATTTCTTATATCAAAATACGCTTTAAAATTCCCCTATACCGAAACTTTCTGCATCAATATGTGTTTTGAACCTTTCTAAGTCGATCTAGATCAAAATTTTTTTTTCGATTTCCCCGATATTTTCTAACTTAAACTTTGGTTTATAAAGGCAGCACTCGCCTTAGCGTAGCACAAATTATAATGAAGGACGGGTTAGCATTTCTTGTCTCAAAATGCGCTTTAAATTTCCCCTATGCCAAAACATTCTGCACCAATAGCCAGATCAGAACCATCCTAAGTCGATTTATATCAAAATATGTTTGCAAGTCAAACTTTGGTCGAAATTTTCCAAGAGAAACGCAGCTTACTTGACTCAAGAATTCGGGTGGCGGGTTAGCCAATTACAAAGTATAATGAAGGATGGGTTAGCATTTCTAATATCAAAATACGCTTTAAAATTCCCCTATACCGAAACTCTCTGCATCAATATGTGTTTTGAACCTTTCTAAGTCGATCTAGATCAAAAATTTTTTTTCGATTTGCCCGATATTTTCTAAGTTAAACTTTGGTTTATAAAGGCAGCACTCGCCTTAGCGTAGTACAAATTATAATGAAGGACGGGTTAGCATTTCTTGTCTCAAAATGCGCTTTAAAATTCCCCTATGCCAAAACATTCTGCACCAATAGGCAGATCAGAACCATCCTAAGTCGATTTATATCAAAATATGTTTGTAAGTCAAACTTTGGTCGAAATTTTCCAAGAGAAACGCAGCTTACTTGACTCAAGAATTCGGGTGGCGGGTTAGCCAATTACAAAGTATAATGAAGGACGGCTTAGCATTTCTTATATCAAAATACGCTTTAAAATTCCCCTATACCGAAACTTTCTGCATCAATATGTGTTTTGAACCTTTCTAAGTCGATCTAGATCAAAAAATTTTTTTCGATTTGCCCGATATTTTCTAAGTTAAACTTTGGTTTATAAAGGCAGCACTCGCCTTGCGATAGTAACTTCTAGTTTCTAGTTGATTCGATCAAGAATCCGGGTAGCGGGTTAGCGTAGTACAAATTATAATGAAGGACGGGTTAGCATTTCTTGTCTCAAAATGCGTTTTAAAATTCCCCTATGCCAAAACATTCTGCACCAATAGGCAGATCAGAACCACCCTAAGTCGATTTATATCGAAATATGTTTGTAAGTCAAACTTTGGTCGAAATTTTCCAAGAGAAACGCAGCTTACTGGACTCAAGAATTCGGGTGGCGGGTTAGCCAATTACGAAGTATAATGAAGGACGGGTTAGCATTTCTTATATCAAAATACGCTTTAAAATTCCCCTATACCGAAACTTTCTGCATCAATATGTGTTTTGAACCTTTCTAAGTCGATGTAGATCAAAAAATTTTTTTTGATTTGCCCGATATTTTCTAAGTTAAACTTTGGTTTATAAAGGCAGCACTCGCCTTAGCGTAGTACAAATTATAATGAAGGACGGGTTAGCATTTCTTGTCTCAAAATGCGCTTTAAAATTCCCCTATGCCAAAACATTCTGCACCAATACGCAGATCAGAACCACCCTAAGTCGATTTATATTAAAATATGTTTGTAAGTCAAACTTTGGTCGAAATTTTCCAAGAGAAACGCAGCTTACTGGACTCAAGAATTCGGGTGGCGGGATAGCCAATTACAAAGTATAATGAAGGACGGGTTAGCATTTCTTATATCAAAATACGCTTTAAAATTCCCCTATACCGAAACTTTCTGCATCAATATGTGTTTTGAACCTTTCTAAGTCGATGTAGATCAAAAAAATTTTTTCGATTTGCCCGATATTTTCTAAGTTAAACTTTGGTTTATAAAGGCAGCACTCGCCTTAGCGTAGTACAAATTATAATGAAGGACGGGTTAGCATTTCTTGTCTCAAAATGCGCTTTAAAATTCCCCTATGCCAAAACATTCTGCGCCAATAGGCAGATCAGAACCACCCTAAGTCGATTTATATCGAAATATGTTTGTAAGTCAAACTTTGGTCGAAATTTTCCAAGAGAAACGCAGCTTACTGGACTCAAGAATTCGGGTGGCGGGTTAGCCAATTACGAAGTATAATGAAGGACGGGTTAGCATTTCTTATATCAAAATACGCTTTAAAATTCCCCTATACCGAAACTTTCTGCATCAATATGTGTTTTGAACCTTTCTAAGTCGATCTAGATCAAAACATTTTTTTCGATTTGCCCGATATTTTCTAAGTTAAACTTTGGTTTATAAAGGCAGCACTCGCCTTAGCGTAGTACAAATTATAATGAAGGACGGGTTAGCATTTCTTGTCTCAAAATGCGCTTTAAAATTCCCCTATGCCAAAACATTCTGCACCAATAGGCAGATCAGAACCACCCTAAGTCGATTTATATCGAAATATGTTTGTAAGTCAAACTTTGGTCGAAATTTTCCAAGAGAAACGCAGCTTACTGGACTCAAGAATTCGGGTGGCGGGTTAGCCAATTACGAAGTATAATGAAGGACGGGTTAGCATTTCTTATATCAAAATACGCTTTAAAATTCCCCTATACCGAAACTTTCTGCATCAATATGTGTTTTGAACCTTTCTAAGTCGATCTAGATCAAAAATTTTTTTTCGATTTGGCCGATATTTTCTAAGTTAAACTTTGGTTTATAAAGGCAGCACTCGCCTTGCGATAGTAACTTCTAGTTTCTAGTTGATTCGATCAAGAATCCGGGTAGCGGGTTAGCGTAGTACAAATTATAATGAAGGACGGGTTAGCATTTCTTGTCTCAAAATGCGTTTTAAAATTCCCCTATGCCAAAACATTCTGCACCAATAGGCAGATCAGAACCACCCTAAGTCGATTTATATCGAAATATGTTTGTAAGTCAAACTTTGGTCGAAATTTTCCAAGAGAAACGCAGCTTACTGGACTCAAGAATTCGGGTGGCGGGTTAGCCAATTACAATGTATAATGAAGGACGGGTTAGCATTTCTTATATCAAAATACGCTTTAAAATTCCCCTATACCGAAACTTTCTGCATCAATATGTGTTTTGAACCTTTCTAAGTCGATCTAGATCAAAATTTTTTTTTCGATTTTCCCGATATTTTCTAACTTAAACTTTGGTTTATAAAGGCAGCACTCGCCTTAGCGTAGTACAAATTATAATGAACGACGGGTTAGCATTTCTTGTCTCAAAATGCGCTTTAAATTTCCCCTATGCCAAAACATTCTGCACCAATAGGCAGATCGGAACCATCCTAAGTCGATTTATATCAAAATATGTTTGTAAGTCAAACTTTGGTCGAAATTTTCCAAGAGAAACGCAGCTTACTTGACTCAAGAATTCGGGTGGCGGGTTAGCCAATTACAAAGTATAATGAAGGACGGGTTAGCATTTCTTATATCAAAATACGCTTTGAAATTCCCCTATACCGAAACTTTCTGCATCAATATGTGTTTTGAACCTTTCTAAGTCGATCTAGATCAAAATTTTTTTTTCGATTTCCCCGATATTTTCTAAGTTAAACTTTGGTTTATAAAGGCAGCACTCGCCTTAGCGTAGTACAAATTATAATGAAGGACGGGTTAGCATTTCTTGTCTCAAAATGCGCTTTAAATTTCCCCTATGCCAAAACATTCTGCACCAATAGGCAGATCAGAACCATCTTAAGTCGATTTATATCAAAATATGTTTGTAAGTCAAACTTTGGTCGAAATTTTCCAATAGAAACGCAGCTTACTTGACTCAAGAATTCGGGTGGCGGGTTAGCCAATTACAAAGTATAATGAATGACGGGTTAGCATTTCTTATATCAAAATACGCTTTAAAATTCCTCTATACCGAAACTTTCTGCATCAATATGTGTTTTGAACATTTCTAAGTCGATCTAGATCAAAATTTTTTTTTCGATTTGCCCGATATTTTCTAAGTTAAACTTTGGTTTATAATTATAAAGGCAGCACTCGCCTTAGCGTAGTACAAATTATGATAAAGGACGGGTCAGCATTTCTTGTCTCGAAATGCGCTTTAAAATTCCCCTATGCCAAAACATTCTGCACCAATAGGCAGATCAGAACCATCCTAAGTCGATTCATATCAAAATATGTTTGTAAGTCAAACTTTGGTCGAAATTTTCCAAGAGAAACGCAGCTTACTTGACTCAAGAATTCGGGTGGCGGGTTAGCCAATTACAAAGTATAATGAAGGACGGGTTAGCATTTCTTATATCGAAATACGCTTTAAAATTCCCTTATACCGAAACTTTCTGCATCAATATGTGTTTTGAACCTTTCTAAGTCGATCTAGATCAAAATTTTTTTTTCGATTTGGCCGATATTTTCTAAGTTAAACTTTGGTTTATAAAGGCAGCACTCGCCTTAGCGTAGTACAAATTATAATGAAGGACGGGTTAGCATTTCTTGTCTCAAAATGCGCTTTAATATTCCCCTATGCCAAAACATTCTGCACCAATAGGCAGATCAGAACCACCCTAAGTCGATTTATATTAAAATATGTTTGTAAGTCAAACTTTGGTCGAAATTTTCCAAGAGACACGCAGCTTACTTGACTCAAGAATTCGGGTGGCGGGTTAGCCAATTACAAAGTATAATGAAGGACGGGTTAGCATTTCTTATATCAAAATACGCTTTAAAATTCCCCTATACCGAAACTTTCTGCATCAACATGTGTTTTGAACATTTCTAAGTCGATCTAGATCAAAATTTTTTTTTCGATTTGCCCGATATTTTCTAAGTTAAGGGGGAGCTTCACCCCAATCGTACTTCAAAATGGACAAAACTTTAACAATTGTTAGGAGGCATATTTTTAAGCAAAATATGCATAAACTATATATTTTTAGAAACTAGAGATCTTTAGCTATCAGCTGAGACAAAAAATTTTCCAGTTCGGTGTATCGGACTGAAATTTGACACCAAAGAAGCGAGTAGTATATGGAAAACTGGATTTTACAAGCCACTTTTGCCCCCCCATAAAATTTCACATAATATGTGATGTATCTAAGTGAAAATGCACCTTGTGGTAGCTAAGATATTGAACTATGCTCCTATGAGCCATTTTTTTGTAATTCACCATGGTTGCTATGGTAACGGATAAAACAGATTGCATATACACTTTTCACTATAAATCCTGTTAGAAAATAAATATCAAAAAAATGGCTCATAGTTGCATTCTACATACCTTAAACTACATCTGTGCCAAAAATGGAAAATTTTCATTAAAACAGTAACAAGAAAAGCTAGGGGGGCAGTTGACGTGCGGCCAAATATCACATTTTGAGAAATAGACAGTTAAAGTTTAATTTCCGTTGGAACTTGTTGTTTGAGTGTTATAAGAGTGTTTGAGGCTCTATTTTTTTCTTGGCAGCTTGCTTTTGCCCTTTTTACCACTACTTTTCCTTGTCGGCCTCTTTCTCTTAGGTTGAACCACTAAAACAATCCTCGTTAAATGCCGCGCTCTCATATGTTACTCCTTTCCGTGCCTTCGATCTTGCCTATTCCGCCAATTTTGCCTCTTGAAACTTCTGTCTTGCTTCCTTGAACTTCATCTGGGCCCTTGCATTTGCTTGTTTTACTCTCTTGTCATTCTTTCTCCCACTTCCAGTTTTTGTATAAAAACCAGCAGACATATTCAGCTCTTTTATTACATCAAGTCGACCAGCCGCGCCAATGTTCAATCTTTCTTCCAATACTTTTCTTGTTGCTAGATTCACCGATTGATTGTGTTTTTGGTAAGCACTATCACTATAAACTGGAGGGCCAGTGTTCAAAATGTCACAAATAGTTAAAAGAATTTCCCAACCTAAGCCCAGCTCACCCATAGGAAAATTAGTTCTACATCAATAGAACATGCCTTTCCCTCAACTGGCTTCTATGTATCCATGTCAATCCTCTGCACTCAAAATAATAAACTAAGTACTGCTCAGTCCAGCACGTTTTGCAGCATCTTCAGAAGTTATAATGTTTTCATTTTTGCACTTATGCATGTTCTCAACAGTTTTCCTAATGTTTTCAATACAAACAATCCGATATCCTTCTTGTCCTTGTGAAGTTTGCCTTGAAGTTTATAATATCCCTTCAATTTCAGGAGTAATTTGAGGTGATTTTAAATTAGCTTTCCCCAGTTTCTTTGCCGATGTTGACTTCTCATCAGTTTTATTCAATAAATCGTCGTCATATTAGTCTTCATTTTACTCTTCTGATCCAGATCGGGTGTTAGATTTGAGAGCCATGAACTTTCCTTCAAAACATCGCCATCTTCGCAAAAATCAGAGAATCGTTTCCCTTTGAAACGGGCTTTTTCTTTGATTTGTTTTTCACACGAAAGTTTGTTCCTTCTTTGGAACCTTTTGGCATTATTACAAACCAAAAATGCAACAAAATATAGCGACAAAATGGAAAATTTAGCGGAATATATTCTCAAAGCCTCATGTAAATGAGTAAAATTATGTAAATAACAAAATTATGCAATTGTAGCATGTCCCTATGTGCCTCTCATATCCATAATCCACACCATTGGCATAGTAGCCCTGTATAAAATTTTTACATTGAAATCGCACAGTAAAACGACTTTTTTAGAGGATTTTTGAAGCTCGTTTCCATGGTAACCTGGTGTAAACATCCAATGAAATCTCACATCCTTTCTCTAAAGTCTATTTTTTTCCGTAAAAAGTATGGAAATTTAAGTAAAGACTTCACTAGTTGATAAAATACATGAGTTTAGGTATCCTATCATGATGTTTTAGATATTTTGCCATTTTCATCCTAATCGACCAAATTTTGAGGTGAAGCTCCCCCTTAAGGGAGTTTAGGTTTTTGTCGAGGGTCGAGGGTCCAATGTCGAGGGTAAGGCTAAAAAGTCGAGGGTGAGGCTAAAAAGTCGAGGGTGAGGCTAAAAAGTCGAGGGTCATATACAAAACGATAAAAGAGTTTTTAAAACGGTTTTTCTCCTGGTTTTTCTCCCATGATGTAAATCATGAATTAAGGGACAATTCTGGTCTAGAAACTAACTCATTAAGTTGATGGTTTGGGTCGTCTGGTTAACAAGTTTCACGCAGCAGCATGTCTTCTAGCGTGTAATGTCTCCAGGCCACTTTTGATTAACTTAAGGCATTCTTAGTACAAAGGCGGAGTTTTTTCATTAAAAGCAAGGTTAAAGAGTATTTATTATCAATATTAACTTAAAAGAATTTCTAAACGTAGTATAATTTCATAAACAAGCCAATGGCAATGGCAATGGCAATGTTCAACCTCGCATCAAGCAAAGGTCTCCGTCCCGCCGCACTGGTGTGGAGACCCTTGCTTGCGAGGTTGGTCAATGACAATGTTTGGCCGTAAGACGAGTAATATTGACTGAATCACTTAGCGTTCATTTTGTTTCTTGAAACACTGAGTGGCATGTCTGCACCGCGCTAACCACGCTCCGATCTAGCAGAAAACACACAAGTTTTTCAATCATAATTTGCTATTGGTAATATATTAATATTTTGCCTTAATATATTGTCATTACTGGCTTGAGGATTACAGTTACCCGATAATCTATGCTGTTACGTTAATTTGATAAGAAAGCAAAGAGACCGTTCTCATTGATTAGACATAAACATGTTAACTAGCGAGCGTGAATAGGGGTTAGAGCGTGAGCGTGAAGTTAATCATGTAGTTCTGCATGCATATATATGATAAATCCATGTCACAACTATTAAACAAGTTATTTTGCCCGCAAATTTCGACCCTCGACTTTTTTTATGACCCTCGACTTTTTTGTGACCCTCGACTTTTTACCCTCACCCTCGACTTTTTACCCTCACCCTCGACTTTTTACCCTCATCCTCGACTTTTTAGCCTCACCCTCGACATTGGACCCTCGACACTCGACCCTCGACAAAAACCTAAACTCGATTTAAGGTCAACAAAGGTTTGATTATTAACACAGGTGTAAACGATGTTGAACATCTCACGCCGGAAGAAATTATAAACAATCAAATTAAATTAGTAGAGAAAACTATGTCAGCCTTTCCTAATGCAAAAATAATCCTTTCTGATATCACTCCTAGAGATGATAAGTTTGATGACGAAGTACCCAGAATCAATGATGATATTGATAGAGTTATAAAGTCATATCGAAATGTATTTCATGTGTATAATGACAACCTGCGATATTCAGATTATTACCATGATGTGCAGCATCTAAGTAGAAAGTATAGAGTTCCAGCCAGAGCAAGAAACATAAAGTCAGTTTTGCGAGAAGCATTTCAGAGTCCAGCTAGACCAAAGCATGCAGAGCATTACAGAAGCGACAAACCACCGCCAGTGATAGATACCAGACCAAGACATGATGACAACACAGCCAATACTCCAACTCAGCAAGAGAGTGATCAAACATTTTTAACAATGGACCCCAGAGCAAGACGTAATGACAACACAGTGAACACTCCAACTCAACAAGACAGTATTCAATCATTAGCAATGCACCCTAGACCAAGACCCGAGGACAGCGCAGCACGGAATCAACGACAGGCCAATGTTCAGACATCACCCGATCAACCCTCCTATATTAGTACAATATGTACAGGAACAACTGAAGATTATGGCAAATGCATTAAGTATTTTAACAGCTAATCAACAATCACAACGTCGGGTAATGTATACTCCAATGCAGGTACCTCCATTTTATAATAGATTCTAACTATATGTCTCTTTTTAGCTTTCTTACAAAATACTTAAATAATGGCAAAAAATTTTCTTCGGTTTGGAGTTTGGAATATTAATAGGTTAAACGGAAAATTAAATGATACAGATTTTTTATCCAAAATAAACCATTTTGACTTAATTTCACTAGTAGAAACCTGGCTTCCCTATGGGAATCCAGATGTTCACATTGATGGCTATTGTTCATTTTCTAAATGTCGTAAAGAAAAATCCCTTAGTTCGAGAAGAAATTCAGGTGGAATAACCATTCTGGTAAAACAATCCCTCCGAAAGGGGGTCAAATTTTTAGATAAAGGCAGTAATGAAGAATTTGTATGGTGGAAATTAGATAAGACATTTTTTAATCTAACCAGTGATATTTTCGTTTGTTCAGTTTATATACCACTTCAAAATTCCTCTCGAGAAATCAGACTTAATACTGATCATTTTGAAAATCTTCAAAATTACATCCATAAATTTTCAGTTTTGGGTGACGTCATTTTATGCGGTGATTTTAATGCTAGAACAGGTACTCTAGATGACTTTACACATGTAGATCCTTTTCTGAATGAGGGAAATTTATCCACCATTATAGTAAGTAAACGATTTTCGAGAGACCTAAACACAAATTGTTACGGAAGATCGTTAGTTGAATTATGCATTGAAAATAATTCAGTTGCATTGAACGGTAGGACTAAAGGTGATTTAACTGGTCAATTTACTTGTAATACCTATAATGGATCAAGTGTCGTGGATTACGCTATTGTTGCGCAGGAGTTATTTCTACTCATCAACAGTTTTACAGTAGACTACCCAACTGAGTTTTCTCACCATTCTTGTTTAAATTTCGTAATGAGAATCAAAACACCTAAACATCCGAATGTCAATATGGAAGTATTGAATAAATCAATATCTTTTGTATGGGATGAGACTAAGAAACAAGATCTTTATGATGTTATGAGTTAAGTATAGTTAATATTTTGTATTTGCCGAGACACTTTTGTCGCAATTGCAGTTTCTGACAATTAATCTATTATCTATATGATAAAGAAGAAGTTCTGCAGTATAAACTGTACTATGCATACTTTAAATACAAATATTATATACAATTTAAATATTAAATCCAAAAATATTGGATAATCCTCCTATCCTACAGGCTATATCCGTATGAAATTACACTGCTGGTATACCTATATAACTGATACGGAGTATTTTTTACCTTGTCTATTATATCATGCATGTGCATGCAGTGTAGCACGCTTTTCAGCAGCAAATTTTCGTTCTCTGTTTAAATTTTAATATAATTATACGAAAATCTAAAACATAATACAATTTCAAAATCGAAAGTCCAAAGTCCAAAGTCCAAAGTCCATAGTCCATAGTTCAAAGTCCAAAGTCCAGTCCAGTGTTTACAATATGCCCATGCATGTTGCAACTGTCAGCGTGCATGCATGGTGCAACTGCCAGCGCAACCTCGTTCCCAGGCTCTTTCCTCTTGTGGAGCAAAGACCCTGGTCGGGGCTGGTCACGTGACCCCGCAGATTCTGCGTGGTAAATTGAATTGCTCTCAGGGAGGGGTAGTAGAGGAGTCTGTTTGTCGCGTTTGGAAAATTGCAATTTTATGTGTTATAGTTTTGGGTGATTAAATCTAATTTGCAACAAGAAATCCGTGAAAGAAACTGTTTTATATTCGTATTCATCATGACACGACTTCCTGTTACACTGAATGTCATCAATAATAAGTGTTGCGGTACATTTCAAGCGACAAGCTGGATCATATTTCACTTCAAGGGAGGGACTCCACACGTGCCTGGCTTGCGAAGTTGAGCATGCATCGCCGAAGTTGAGCATGCATCGCCGTTATTTATGGTTGAAGTGTATCCTGTCCGATATTCAACAAAGGATTTATTTTATAACGGGATGCTTTGATTTCCCAAACATCGCCAACTTTGTGTAAACAATAGTGCTATCTTGAATGTGAAAGCACAGGATTAAAACCCGTTATGGACTGTATACAATTCCTTTCATTTACATTGCTGAAACTCAACGATCAAGAATGATTATGTCGAAGACTCGAAGTATAGGTATCTGTCATCAGACGAACTCCAAGACTCCACTGTGCGTTTCCGTGCGTGCGGTACATATAACTTGAATATTTAGGACGATATATGCACCAGATTGCACCAGACACTGGTATTGTACTTTATAGTAAATTATTTCATATTTCGTGTATTACAGTAATTTACAGCAGGCCGGTGCATTATAAACCTTAATTACCTTATAATGACCTTTCATTGTCATTGCCATTATCCATTCAGGGCTTTATATTTGAAGAATAACTCGGCTTAATATAATGCCGCTGTGTCATCAATATTTAAATCAATTTTAATCTTTATCGTATACTGTAATAACATTTTAGCAGTTTCACCAAACGATACTAGAGGCAAACTGTGACGATATTATGCATGATAATCACATAAATAGCGTGGGTTGTGTTAAGCCACGTTGTTGTTGTCTTGCTAGTTTAAAGAAATATATTTTGTTCATATAAATCGTGTCCGCTCGCTACATGGTGTCAGGTCGAAAGAACCTATAACATGGCTTCGAACAGTATAGGAAAACCGCCCGAACCACTTAATCTTGAAGACAGAGCTCATCGTGGAGAAAACTGGAAGAATTTTAAGAGAGAATGGTCGTATTACGAAATAGCGGCGGGAATAGCAACGAAAACAGAAAAGATTAGAGTCGCTGCCTTACTTAATGTCACTGGAAGAGATGCCCTTAACATGTATGAAACTTTTCAGTGGGAAAATGAAGGCGACAATTTTAAGATTGCAAAAGTTTTAGAGAAGTTCGAAGAGCGTTGTGTCCCTGCAAGAAACGAGATATTCGAGCGCTACAATTTTTTCAAGCGGAACCAAGACAAAGGCGAATCGTTAGATGCATACATAACAACATTACTGAAGCTCTCGGAGACGTGTGCATTCGGTGACTTGCGAGAATCTCTAGTCCGTGATCGACTTGTCTACGGAATTCGGGATGACCATGTTCGAGAGAAATTACTCGGAAAACGCGATCTAGACTTAGATAAATGCATCGACATATTGAAGTCTAGCGAACTGACTCATTTTCAAGCAAAAGAAATATCGTCGGAAGACGTGCAAACGAATTTTGTGAAGCGAGTAAGACCAAGAAAGATTGAAAAGTCAAACAGCGAAGCAGCTACAAGTTCGGCTAAGTCGAAGATAAAATCAAAGAGTGATACGAGTTATCAGAAAGAGTTTGTGACACCTCAGACGTCTAAAGATTGTACGTTTTGTGGACGGCGTCACGTGAACAAGAAAGAAAATTGCCCAGCGTGGGGAAAACGTTGTCGTAGTTGCAAGAAAGTTGGACATTTTGAAAAAATGTGTCGATCGTCAAAAGTACACCAAGTCAGGCAAGAGGTCGAATATTTGTATATCAGTTCGTCGGTTAAGAACAGTCCTAAACATCAAGCCTTCGTCACGTTTAAAGTAAACCGAAACAAGGACGTCGCGTTCCAGATTGACACAGGGGCAACCTGTAATGTAATGCCTTCAAAAGTATATGAAGAAATCACAAGAGATAATGAAGGCCGTAAGCTGCAAGCGGCGAAGAGCGTTTTGATGATGCATAACAAATCAAGGGTTTTCCCCCGAGGGAGTACGTCAATGCAACTGGATCGTGGTGGTCATGGATATCGGGTTCAATTCCTCGTCGTGGAAAACTGTGAAGTACCACTGAGTTTGGTTACGAGTGAGCAACTTGGTTTGGTTAAGATTATCGACAGCGATAGTGCATCGAGTATAAACGTTCTTCGGGAAGTAAGTCACGTGGAAAAGAACATGCCTGACAAGCCGATGGGAAAAGAGCAAATTTTGTGTGAGTATAGCGATGTTTTCGATGGTCTGGGCTGTTTACCTGGAGAATATCACGTTGAAATTGACCAGAAACAGACGCCAGTAATACATGCACCTCGAAGAGTTCCTGTGGCTATTCGTGAGGTCGTCAGAAAAGAGTTAGAAGATATGGAAGCAAACGGTATCATAGCAAAAGTTGTTGAACCAACTCCGTGGGTATCATCAATGGTCGTTGTTCGTAAGAAGAATGGTAAAGTTCGGATATGCATCGATCCACGCGATTTGAATGAAGCGGTCAAAAGATGTCACTATCCACTGCCTACGCTAGAAGAAGTTGCGACAAGATTGCCCAAAGCTAAGGTTTTCTCAGTGTTGGATGCAATGTTGGGGTTTTGGCAAGTGAAGCTATCAGAGAGTTCCTGCAAGCTGACGACATTCAATACGCCGTATGGGCGATATTATTGGAAGAGAATGCCATTTGGAATAAAATCTGCACCAGAAGTTTGGCAGAGAAAAGCTCATGAATTTATCGAGGGGCTGGACGGTGTTGAGGTAATAATGGATGACTTCCTGGTGATTGGGTTTGGTGATACAGTTGAGGAAGCAGTAAGCAATCATGACAAGAATCTTGTTGGTTTACTGGAGCGAGCTCGAGAAATAAATTTAACGCTGAATCCAGACAAGATCAAGTTGCGTCTACAGGAAGTGCCATTCATTGGTCATTTGTTAACACCTCAAGGCCTTATTCCAGATCCAGCCAAAGTGGAAGCCATTCTGAAAATGCCATTGCCTACCGATGTGAAATCGCTAAGAAGAGCACTTGGAATGGTTAATTACCTTGCGAAGTTTCTGCCAAATTTATCCTCTTCCTGTGAAATCTTACGACAGTTGTCTCGAAAGGATGTAGAGTGGCACTGGGAAGATCGTCATGAGGAAGCCTGGAAAGACCTAATGAAAAGCATAACCCAAGCTCCAGTCCTTGCGTTTTTTGATCCCGAGAAAGAAGTTACTATCCAGTGTGATGCGTCGCAAGATGGTTTAGGAGCAGTCTTAACTCAAGAAGGTAAACCAATCCACTACGCCTCTAGAGCAATGACAAAGGCTGAAAAGAACTATGCACAAGTGGAGAAAGAACTATTGGCAATAGTCTTCGCTTGTGAACGATTTGATCAATATGTATATGGGAAATCGGTTACTGTAGAATCCGACCATAAACCACTGGAACAAATCGGGACCAAGCCATTTCACGAAATCCCGAAGAGATTACAGCGTATGTATTTACGTTTACAAAAGTATGATGTTAAAATCACTTACAGAAAAGGTTCACAATTGTTCATTGCAGATACCCTATCTCGTGTGTACCTTCCAGAAACTCAAGTTGACCACAACGCTGGAAACGAATTTTGTGCTCAGTTAGAAGAAACCAATTTGGTGGCAGATTTACCAATCTCTAATGAACGTTTGAACGAGCTTAAACGTGCAACAGCTGCAGATCCTGTTCTTCAGAAAGTTCGTGAATATGTCGAGAAAGGCTGGTCAACGTCAAAACAATACCTACCACCTGATGTTGTTCCGTATTATTCGCTTCAGAGTGAGATCTCGTATCAGGATCTCAGATCTCGTATCTTCTCTTCAAGTCAGGAAGAATTGTAGTTCCACAAACGTTACGAGAAGATATGACAAAACGACTGCATAGTTCCCATCTTGGAGTCGAAGGCTGCTTGAGAAGAGCTCGATAAATTTTATATTGGCCTAAAATGTCGAGTCAAGTTAAAGAGTTGGTATCGAAATGTTCAGTGTGCAACACGTATCAACCGAAACAGTGCAAAGAACCACTTCTATCTCATGACTCACCTGCTTTGCCATGGTCTAAGGTGGGAGTTGATTTATTTATATATGAAAACAGAAATTACGTGATAACAGTTGACTATTTTTCTAACTTTTTTGAAGTAGATTATTTAACGAGTGCTACTACGACGGCAGTTGTTAAGAAGTTGAAGGAGCAATTCAGTCGTCACGGGATTCCAGAGACAGTGTTTACCGATAACGGTCCTCAGTTTGTTTGCAAAGAGTTCAGGGAGTTTTCAAATGAGTGGGAGTTTAAGCATTTAACGTCATCTCCTCGGTATCCCCAATCCAATGGAAAGGTCGAAAATTCAGTGAAAACCTGTAAGTTATTGATGAAGAGCGTTTTTGTCGAAAGCTGATGTTCACCTGGCATTGTTGGAGTTTAGGAATACACCCAGTGAACGGGATGGTGTCAGTCCGTCACAAAAATTGTTTTCGATAAGAACTAGGACTTGCCTTCCAACGACAAAAGATCTGTTGAAACCTCGTGTCATTGATGCTGAGAAAGTTGTAACTGGCGCTGAACAAGCGAAAGAGAAGCAGAAAGAAAATTACGATGTGAAAGCTCGTGTTTTAGTACCTCTGGAAGCAGGGGAAATTGTTCGCATGAGATTGCCAAAAGAGCAGAAATGGTCTCTTGGAACCTGTATTAAGCAAGTCGGTCCTCGAAATCGGCGTCATATTAGGAAAACCGCGGAAAAGTTTCGAGATTCGGGGAGACCCTCGGATAGTGCAGAGTGCCAGACATTTTGTAAGCCAATCGTCTCTACTAGTAATTCAATGACTGGCCCGGAAAACCCAGTATTATTAAGGAGATCAACCAGAGACAGAAAACCACCGGACAGGTATCAAGCATAAGTGAAACGTATCAGGCATTGGAATTTAGGATCTAATATAATTATATATAAATTTAGAGACATTAAATTTAGAGACATTAAATTTAGAGACATTAAATTTAGAGACATTATATAGGGCGTATATTAATTAATAAGACAGTGGAAACAGTTAGTTATTAGGTTATTTATTAATTTAGGGTTTGGATAAACTTTTGTCTTTGTTAAACGAGAAAGGATGTGACGATATTATGCATGATAATCACATAAATAGCGTGGGTTGTGTTAAGCCACGTTGTTGTTGTCTTGCTAGTTTAAAGAAATATATTTTGTTCATATAAATCGTGTCCGCTCGCTATACAAACAACGTTTCTATCAATGGAAACTTTAAAAGGCTTATTCAGAAAACTTTATATTAAGTAATTCTATGAGCTAGACTTCGTGTGCATATACAGTATATGAATTATGTATATATATCCCTGATAAAACTTAGCGACACTTTATACCAGATATAATAAAAAATACTCTGCTAAACCTTTTCGGCTATCATTCCTTTGCATTCAAGGAGCGAGGGTGAATGGCGATGTAATTCATATCGGAGATTCTTTGCAATAGTTTGATTTTTGGCTTGAACAATCGTGCAGAAAAGGAAATGCATACAGTTGTGATTTGTCGTATAATTCTTTACTGTCGATCCCAAACAATTTTGTATGTTAACAATCCTTCCTACCTGGTGTTTAATATAAATGATGATAACCTTTTTAAAAAAAGCTGGAGCAATATGTCAATAAACCATTTTAAAATCAATAGAATGGACATTCAATGTCTATTTGGCTAGTGTCCAAGTGTGTAACGTTTGCTGTAAGACCAGCAAGGCGCTACGACCTATACAGACACATTCGCTTTTGAGACCTCTATTTAACAAAATTTATACCGTTTCATATGACAACAATTCAATGGCATATTATAAGAATATTATAAATATCTGAACCAGGTACAGAAACGTACGCGTGAAATGAAACTGCGCCCGAACCCCGAGACAATAAAAGGGCAAATATTTCCAAGCATATACGATCATAGTCATCATACGTTTTCGTTGATTGATTTTCTGACTTGTCTGTTGCTATAAGAATCTACAGTTTAGCATATTTGTATAATTTAAAAGCAAACAGAAACAAATTTAGCAAGTATTTTGAAGTACAGTATATATGATTCTCAAAGACGATTGTACAGAACGGCCACTCCTTGGAATCGAAGTGTGAAGTGCGGAAGTGGAAACATGTAATATGAGACTTTTCCATCCCCCTCTTCGACTATCAATTTTCTGTGGGTCACGTGACCAGCCCCGACCAGGGTCTTTGCTCCACAAGAGGAAAGAGCCTGGGAACGAGGTTGCTGCCAGCGCGCCCTACTTGTTTTTTTAAAGGGGAAGTCAAGTCCGTTCTGCACATCGGTTCTGCTCATAACAATGTGAGGACCTCTAATGTGAACATTGCCCAAATTTCGAATTTTTCTGAACATAAACTCTATTTCATACTCATTTAGAAGTATAGCGAACCAAAATGGTGTTAGATATTCAGACAGTACATCATATTTTAAAAAATACATCAGTTCAAAATGTAAACAAACCGTTTGTTTACATTACCGACTTGACTTCCCCTTTAACTTGTCTAATGCCAGACGATTTTACTCGTCAATAGGGAAGCTCTGCAGCTTAATGGGTTTTTAACCAAAAAATCTGACAATGTCTATAGTTAACCCATTAAGCCGCAATGCACTCCAGCATGCCCTACATTTTTTGTTGCATGCCCATATTTGGGCATGCAACTTTCATGTAGCTCTAAATTTCGTGTCGTGTACGTACGTTGTGTGTTGTACCGGCGGTGGTAAATCACGTGACAGATTCGTAAAATACAAAGAAAATATTGATTTTTCGTCGAAAATTTACGTAATTTAGCGCCTTAGAAAAATAGATCGAGGTAGGTAAAGCTTTGCCGTTTTTAATTTACCTTATATTCTGTTATTTTGTTATTTTCGTGCCATTGTGATCGCACTGATATTTATCAATTATCAGGCGTTTTAATATTATATATCGTGTGAAAGGCTACGCCCTCTGGGCTACGCCGTAACCTTTCACACGATATATAAACCGCTACGCTATCAAAATATGCTCAAATTGAAACGAAGCCATTGTGCTAGCACTGATTAAATTGTGTGCAAAACGTCAAAACTACATCACATTCTGTAAATAACATGAAATATATTTAAAAGTCAAACAAAATTCTCATTATACTATTGTCTATTGAAATTTAATACAACGAAATAGCATTCTACTTCGATAATTTCAATCATGGTCGACATCATAGTTTAATAATTATTTTCAATCTATTATAGTAGTTCACTGTTTCCACGGGTTTTTATACTTTCAATAAGCTACAATAAAGCTAAATTTGTTTAAATTTGTAGGAGTATTACTGTATTAATAACATTGTTTACTTCGAATAGTCAATCAGTGATAAAACCTTGACTCTGACCTTGAGCAGTTGACCTTGTTATTACCGTCCCTTGCAACTGTCTGCATACGAATAGTCACTCATAAAGCATTGCCTATTCGTATGAGAATCTTACGTTTTCTTATTTTGACATAATAGCTATTTTCAATATATATATTGATATTAAACTTATTGAATCAATATGTTAAGTTTCAGGCCAGTTGGACCAAAATTTATAAGCGCTTGCGCACCACAAAGGCGGATATCGATTTCCATTCAATGCAATATGTCGTGCGATCGACATTTTGCGATCACTTTCTTTTGAAATACAAGCAATCAAACGCAACGGATCAGGTTGACTGAACGCATTTCAAAAGAAAGTGGTCGCAAAAAGTTGATCTCGCGATATTTTGCACTGAATGGAGATCGGCCTGAACGTTTCTAAGGCATGCAACATGTACGCACTGCGTACCTATTTTTTCTACTTGTCTAATGCCAGACTATTTTGCTTGTCAATAGAGAAGTTCTGCAGCTTAAAGGGTTAATTTAATAAGTTCTGACATCACTAATCAGCTAAATGGCATAAAATATACAAAATTGACTTACATTCACAACTTCGAAAAATAGCTCCCCTGGAATTTGTTTGCTTGCTGCCTTTTCAAAGGCAAATGCTGCAAGAATACAGCGGTTTTCCAACTCTACAAAAATCAAAGGAGATAAATATTTACACATGCATACATACACACTGCAAAAATGTATTCTCCAAACCTAAATAAAAAGCTTCATGCTGTTCTGCTTAAAATTTTACTGTGAACATTACAATTCATATATACATGAACTCTAATTAGCTTGATGGACTCTTGGGGCTTGGACTCTCAGGGCTTGAGTATCTCTCGGCTGTTAAAGAGCTGTTCAGAATCACAGGGCAGAAGGTTCCATTCCCGGCACAGTATGTATATATTACATATTTATTGTTCAAAATTTCCATTTAAAGAAAAGCTTTAGCCTAGCTCTCTCCTTCATGAGTAAAATTGTCACATAAAGGGTTAACATTCTGTTCAATGTAGAATATTTACAAGATGTAAAATATGCATGTAGTGTGACTGTTCAATCAAGCATGTCATGCATGCAAGTCCATCAGTTAAATTTTACATGCAATCTTCTAATATAATGACATTTCCCAATCAATTTCAACATTAAAAGATATCAGTCTGTTTTTGTCAGTTACATTTCGAAACTGTTCAGTTGCAAAAGTATGATGTTGATTTACTTTATTTGAAAATGTGCTGCTATTACACAACTCAGTCTGGGTGATTTGTTTTGGCGAGCGTAGCCTGCCCATGAGCCCATTTAGAGAGGCTCATAAGACATGTAAATTCGTCCAGGGAAAGCAAGCTATAGCCAAGTTACCTGGGCTGGCTCGCCTCTATATAAGCAGCCCCTTTCACATGTTTTAGGCTGACCGATAGGAGGGTTACCATAGGCATAGCAAGCACATGCCATACATTGGGTAATATTAGGAGATGCCGAGATTGGCTATTGCAATGCTGTCTATATGCCATTAATGCGACTGCATTTCAAACAAGTCACATATATAAAAGTACTGTATCACATGTCAACGTTATAGCAAATGATATTTTCTGTGCTGATGCAATGTACTCAGGTGAATATTATGCTTGTGATATTACACTGAGTGTATATGCACCCCGAGCAAGCTTGAAAAATATGCCTGTCCATGGTGGGAATCAAACCTATGACTTTTGGAATACTACCCCAATGCTCTGCCAACTGAGCTATGCGGTCAGGTCGGTTCGAGCAAAGTCCTTAACTGTAGTTCGAGTATGTGATATTTCAGAACAGAATCTAGTTCTAAATCTGTCCACAGGTTTGATTCCCACCGTGGACAGGCGTATTTTTCAAGCTTGCCCGGTGTGGATATACACTCATCATGATATTTTCTGTGTTGATGCAGTGTACTCAGGTGAATATATGCTTGTGATGTTACTCTGAATCTCAGAGTCAGGCATTAAAATAGCGTGTCCTTGTACACACTTTGTGTCCTTGTAAAAGGCGAATGTGCCCTTGTAAATTGAAAAGTGTGTACTTGAAAATATATTAAACTGAAAATATATTAATGTAATCCACGCAAAATGGCCAAAGATTTTGAAAATTTTGTTCTCAGTCTCAGAACTCTGGAAATGCCATTTCAGAGACACGCTTAAAAGCTTGCGTCTTCGACGCTAAACTTGTGGTTTCGCCACTCGTTCAGTCGTTCTCGTGAGTCTGCGCATTTATACCAAAAATACGCCTCTGAAGGCAAAGTGTGTCCTTGTAAAAATTCAGTATTAATGCCTGCTCAGAGTAACATCACAAGCATATATTCACCTGAGTACATTGCATCAACACAGAAAATATCATGATTACTAAATTACAATGGTATCAAAGGAACTAGATTCTGTTCCGAAATATCACATACTCGAACCGACCTGACCACGTAGCTCAGTTGGCAGAGCATTGGGATAGTATTCAAAATGCTAACTTTCCAGTTGGAAAAAATAAAGCAAAAATTAACTAAAATAAAAGTCCCAGGATGACAAAATGCATATTAAAGTCTGTAAAGAGCAAAAATAAACTTTACAAGAAATTATTAAACAACCCCACTAGTAAAAATTGGCTTACAAAAAATATAGAAATAAGCTAAATCATGTTATAAGAATTTCGAAAAAACAATATTATGAAGAACAACTTATCAAGTACAAACAAAATACGAAAATGCTTTGGCAAACACTAAACGAATTGTTAAACAATTCAAGAAAAACTACCAAAATATCTAAAGTTCAACAAATGTCTTAGATGATCCACACGAAATTGCTAACAAATTTAATGAATACTTTACAAATGTTGGACCTAATCTAGCCAAAAAAATAAATACAAAGAAAACTAAAATTTTTGAAAATTACCTTAAAAGTAATTATATAGATAGTCTTTTTCTCAATCCAATTATTGAAAATGAACTTGAAAATGAAATAATGAATATGAACTCAAATAAAAGCTCTGGGTATGATGATATAAGTACAAAAATCGTATTAACATTAATTAACTTAACAAAAATTAACATTTCTACATGGAGTAATTATTCCTGAAGATTTAAAGAAAGCAATTAGTTACACCAATTTTTAAAAATAGCGATGAAACTAGATTCGAAAACTACAGACCTATATATCTGTTCTCACGTGTTTCTCCAAATTATTAGAAAAGTTGATGTACAATAGATTAATAAATTTCGTGGAAAAAAAACAAAATCTTATCAAAACACCAATATGGTTTCAGGAAAAACAGATCAACGGAGCTTGCGATGATTGATTTTGTCGACAAAATTACTGCTGCGATTGATCGGGGAGAATTCACAATAGGCATTTTCCTTGATTTATTGAAAGCATTAGACACAATAAATCACAGGATTCTGATTAAAAAATTGGAACACTACGGAATACGAGGAATAGCACAAAAATGGTTTGAAAGGTATTTAAATAACAGAAAACAAATTGTTAAATACAACGATGTACGATCAGAGGAATTCACAATAAACAGTGGTGTTCCTCAGGGATCTATTTTAGGACCTTTATTATTTCTCCTGCATATAAATGACATTCAATATTGCATTGAACTTGTTTCCATGGTATTATTTGCAGATGATACAAGTATACTTCATGGTCACACTTGCCTTAAGACTTTGAATGAAATAATACAAACAGAAATAAATAAAATCACAGATTGGCTTAATGTTAATAAGTTATCGATTAATACGAAAAAAACAAAATTTGTTTTATTCAAATCTCCAAACAAAAGATGAAGTCATGATATCAAACTTTCAATGAATAATGACAATATTAAACAGGTCAAAAGTATAACATTTCTTGGGATTGTGATAGACATGGAAATATCATATAGAACTAGTTTCAAAAAAGATTATCAAAGCTACTGCAACAATTTCCAAAATCCGATACTTCACAAATATTAATTCTCTAAAACTAATTTATTATGCGCATTTAACAAATGTGATTATGATTGGCTAGTTGCACAAACAACAAAGGTGATTGGTGCATTCAAACTATTCAACAGGAAGTTTACAATTATACTAGGAAGTGTATGAATATTTCGAGGAACTTGATGAAATTAATTGGTCAGCCCGAGGTAATGTATTGAATCAATATTTGAGCAACACTTCAATTGACCATTTGCGTAATAGATTAAATTTTGATCTAAACAAGTCTAGACAAACATTTCATCACATCTTGAAAGAGCATCACAGAATTAGTAATTGTTCAAAGTTTCGTTGCAAAATGTTGTAAAATGCGGATAATATAGCCTTGCGAAGTTTGCAATTTTCAGTCATTTTAGCCGATTACAAACGGGAAATTGACAGCCCCAAAGGGTATTGGAGCAAGTCTAAGTCATAGAGTCTAAGTGGACACCGACTAGTTACGTCACATCCGGAAATATACTACGATTTTTAATCTACCTTAAAATATTACCTGACCAGTGTAGCCCTGGGAGCCATTAGAATAATAAATCATATGCGTATAGAATATGTAATCAAGCTGCGAGAGAATAAAAGGCGATAATCAGAGAGACACTGAAGCAGAATGAACGAACTCGTGTAGAAGTAGAACCGATTAAGGAGTGGTCTACACACTGATAAAATAACTTGATAAAGTAAAACGAAAGAAATATACGTCATCAACGTCGCACTTTACATTATATGTGAAAGGTGGATCTTCAATGATCAAATGCTCTGGTATAGTCTTCAGTGACTTGAGCAATACACTACGTGGGTCTTCAATGATCAAACGCTCTGGTATAGTCTTTAGTGACTTGAGCAACACACTCAGCTGTAAACGTGTGAAGACGAAGTTATTTGGAGATCGGTGTAGTGGAATTGAAAGCGGGGACCGTTATCAAAACCATGGTAAACTTAACGAGCGCTCTGAAAATCGGGATTGTCAGGACTAGCTGAAGAAACAACGGGAAGGAACAACTCGCCAAAGGACGCAAGTATCGTAGCTTGAGAGACAGTTAACAACAATAGTATAGGATTTACACTGCGATAGTTTTAGTTTTTAGTTATATCCAACAAAATATAGAAAAATATATTTAAATTGTTTTTGTATATGAAGTTATATTTGCCGACACCCACACAGGCGGATTTAAATTCGTCACAATTGGTGGCAGCGGTGGGATTAGTCGGTTAATAGGAAGAAATAGTATTAATAGTGAACAATTATCACGAAAGAACAATTAAATCGTATAATGAGTGAATACGACGATTGGGGATTAGAACTCTTAAGAAAAGAATGTGCTGGTCGTGAAATTGTAATTAATACAAAAGATGGCGTTAAAACACTTGCCGCAAGGTTAAGAGCAAGTGATAAAGCTGTAGAAAAAGTACAAACAGAGGACGAGACTGTAGAATTGAAAACTGACAGAGGGGTGTTTGAGCCCTGAAAAACACGAACAACAAAAACTGTAGAAGACTCGGGTAATTTCAGTAGTGATCATGATTATGGCAATAAGGGCAAAATTCCCTCGGGGCCCACAAGTTATGAACGTACTCGCGAGCCCCTGGGGTCCTTAAGTTTTGACGAACGATTGCCTCTTTTGCAATTTAAAAGAGATATGGCAGTAGAACGCAACGAACTTGAAATGAGACGGGAAGAGCGTAAAAGGAGGGCTGAGAGGGAAGATAAAGCGTTTGAAGTAGAATTGGAACGAGAGAAATATCAGATCTATGTAGCTAAGCAGAGCGTACCAAAGCCTATAAAGGTGCGAGAAATGAGAGAAAATGAGGATATAGATGATTATTTTCGAATTTTTGAGATGACTGCTAAGCCCCTGTTAATTTCGCAAGATGAGTGGCTAGGTAGTTTAATCCCCCGTTTAAGTGAAAAAGCGAAGTCTATATATTTAGAAATTGTTGGTCCAGATGCTCAGGATTATAATAAAAGTAAGGCTATTATTATATCAAGAGCATAACAGCTTAATGTTGACCATTATAGATATCGATTTCGCCATTCAGAAAAAAAGGCTGGCGAAGACTTTGGCCAGTGGGCTCACAGAACCCGTAGATACTTGAACCGATGGATGACTGTGGCAGAGGCCATAGACAACCGAGAAAAAATATTAGAACAAATTGTTATAGAACGATTGTTAGATGGGGTTGGCCCTGAGTTACAAGTATGGTTGAAAGAGAGAAAGCCCAATACCGCAGAGGAATTGGCAAATTTAGCGAATGATTATGTACAAAGTAGAAAGGGACCCTTAATTGATGGTAAATATGTTAGTGCCAAAAGAAATGATAATAAGCCTAGGAATGATGATTTTTGCAAAATGAGAGATAAAGTTTACGAAAATAATAAGGGAAATCCAGATAAGCCAGACTTTGGGAAATTTCGAGATAAATTGGACAAGTCAAGAGTTAAGTGCTTTAATTGTCAAGAGAAAGGTCATTATGCGCATGAGTGCCGAAAGAAAAAAAAACAAAATGCCGCATTGTTAGGAAGGGATATAATACTCTTGGAAGTTACATAGTAGGGAATTTAAACGGGAACAAAGTCCAAATGATAATCGATTCTGGTTGTTCAAGGACTTTGGTGCATGAAAACCTTGTTAGTAAAAATAGTTTTACTGGTGAAAATATTACAGTTATCACTGCAAATGGTGATAGAGTCGAAGTCCCTTTAGCATGGGTAACCATAAGTAGTGAACAAGGGATACATCGAGAATTAGTGGGGGTTATGAGAAATCTCCCCGTAGATTGTTTACTTGGGCGTTCGTCCTATGGCAAGTCTTTAGCCAAGAAAAATTTGCTTGATCATTGCGAGCAAGCTGTCGACTTAAATATAGAACCGACAGTGGTGTATAGTGACAAGAATAAGTCCGCTTTAGTTGTTACTCGAAGACAAGCAGCGCTTGTGAAAGCTCAAACTAGATTGGATAAGTTGACAGATAAACAAAATGAATTAGCTATTAAGACTCTAAGCCCTAAGGAACCCGCAAAAGATGAATTATCTGAGACTATCGAATTAAATAATTTATTTGGTGAAGATAATAATGTTATAACGGAACCTGATCCCGAGAAAGTATGCGTAAAAGAACCGGTTGCAGATATAGACTCCTCTGAAAATGGCTGTCAATTAGAAACAAATATTTTAGACCGTAGTCACTCACAATTGATTAATGATCAAAAGAAAGATGTTACTTTACATAATTTAACTATTTTAAATGTACCACCGGAAGACACAGATGGTTATTTCTACTTAAATGGTATTATTATGCATAGAAAATTTACAAAATACCCGCATGATGGATTGCCCTTTATTGACAGGGTTGTGGCCCCAGAAGCATATAGGCCAGAAATATTGAGAGTAGGTCACTCTATTCCACTTGCAGGGCACATGGGACAAGAGAAAACATACGAAAGGATATCTCGACATTTTTTCATGGCCACACTTATATACGGAAGTAAAAGATTATTGTGCAACGTGCCCACAATGTCAATTAGTGGCCCGAAAATCAATTATGAGTAGAGCTCCACTAAATCCGGTCCCAACGGTATCTGAACCATTTAAGAAAATTGCAATCGACTTGATAGGTGAATTACCAAAAACAAAAACAGGGTACAAATATGTTTTGACCTTGATTGATTATGCTACTCGATATCCGGAAGCAGTTCCGCTGAAAACAATTCTCGCGTTATTGCTGAAGCGTTAATTAGTGTATTTTCACGGGTGGGCCTACCAAATGAAATAGTCTCTGACCAAGAATCTAATTTAATTGGACAACTGATGAGACAGTTGTACGAATTATTGGGTATTTCGCATATTAAAACGTCGGTTTATCATCCAGAGGCTAATGGTTTGGTTGAGAGATTTAACGGCACTTTAAAACATATGCTTAAGAAATTTGTAGCGAATCAAATTGATAACTGGGATAAGTATTTACCGTATGTATTGTTTGCTTATCGCGCAGTTCCGTGTCAGTCGACTGGGTACTCGCCGTTTGAATTATTATATGGGAGGAGTGTACGTGGGCCCTTCTCACTGATTAAAGAAACTTGGGTTCGCAAAGAATCTTTACCCAAAGACGCGATAAGTTATGTGTTAGAAGCGCGACGACGATTAAGTCAAATGCAAAGTATTGTTCATGCAAATACTAAAAAGAGTCAAGCCAAACAAAAGAAGCTTTATGATCAGAAAAGTTCGCATAGGAAATTTCAGATTGGCGATAAAGTATTGGTATTGTTACCGACGCCTGGGAGTAAACTCGAAAGCAAATGGCAGGGTCCTTACACTGTCACTAACGTTTGTACGAACGGCTTAAATTATGAATTAGATAGAGAAAAGGGGCGAAAACAAAAACGGACTTATCACATAAATCTATTAAGGCTTTGGAAAACCAGAGAAGAAATGAAGTTGTCTACAACTGAGAAAGAGTGCTTAGCGATAGTTTGGGCAGTTGAGACATTTAGGTATTATCTGTTTGGAAGAAAATTTATCCTTCAAACGGATCATAACCCTTTAGTTTGGTTAAACCAGGTTAAAAACAAGAATAGGAAATTATTGCGATGGAGTTTAACCCTTCAGGAATATGACATCGAATTAGAACATAAGTGTGGAGAGAAGCATGTGAATGTGGATGCGCTTAGTAGAATGCCATAAGATTTCGAAGTGCAGCAACTCGATCGTTCAGTTCCAAGGGAAATTTCGTTTCGTATCTCCCCCTCAGGTACGTTTCCATTCGAATTGTTCTTGTTAACTTTTTGTATTTAAAAAAAAAAAAGAGAAGTAGGGTGTAAATAATTAGGTATAAAATTTTGGGATCTATTACATACGTAATATGATCTTTGGTGGGAAGGTGTAGCCCTGGGAGCCATTAGAATAATAAATCATATGCGTATAGAATATGTAATCAAACTGCGAGAGAATAAAAGGCGATAATCAGAGAGACACTGAAGCAGAACGAACGAACTCGTGTTGAAGTAGAACCGATTAAGGAGTGGTCTACACACTGATAAAATAACTTCATAAAGTAAAACGAAAGAAATATACGTTATCAACGTCGCACTTTACATTATATGGGAAAGGTGGATCTTCAATGATCAAATGCTCTGGTATAGTCTTCAGTGACTTGAGCAATACACTACGTGGGTCTTCAATGATCAAACGCTCTGGTATAGTCTTTAGTGACTTGAGCAACACACTCAGCTGTAAACGTGTGAAAACGAAGTTATTTGGAGATCGGTGTAGTGGAATTGAAAGCGGGGACCGTTATCAAAACCCTGGTAAACTTAACGAGCGCTCTGAAAATCGGGATTGTCAGGACTAGCTGAAGAAACAACGGGAAGGAACAACTCGCCAAAGGACGCAAGTATCGTAGCTTGAGACTGACAGTTAACAACAATAGTATAAGATTTACACTGTGATAGTTTTAGTTTTTAGTTATATCAAACAAATTATAGAAAAATATATGTAAATTTTTTTTTTGTATATGAAGTTATATTTGCCGACATCCACACAGGCGGATTTAAATTCGTCACAACCAGTCGGCAGTCAAGAACTTAAATCCAAGTCAGTTTAAGAGTACCATTTCAAATAAGCATCCAAAAAGCTCAAGACTTTAATAAAATATTACATGGTACCTGTAAATAATTTTTTCCCCAAGTATCATGATGTATTAATACATAATTTGGTATTATTTTTCATCAGAAGATTCTTCAATCTTCATAATTTACGGATTTTACGGCGTTTTACGCCCCGTCAATGATCAGGTGATCATTCATTTGCTCCGCACGCCCGCCAATGGCGTGAAATATCAATAACATTTTACGCCAGAGATATCCAGCGTAACATCTACGGATTCCAACCTGGGTACATTTTGCATCAAGTCAGATCCAGAATAAAAACTTTGCAAATTATGTGCATGCACGCAATTTAATATTTTTCTCGCACTCCCCCCGTCCGTCACCCCCCCGTAATTACGACATCTTAACAGACACAAGATCGAACTCTCGACAATACATAGATCGGCGCGAAAGACTGGGTCGAGTGAACTCTGGAGAAACCTTCATGTCAAGATTAGGAGTGCTGCCTCCGGCAGCAATAAGATAAAAAGAAGGGGGCCAGGAATACTTCCTTGAGGAACACCTATCTTAACAGGACGCATATCGGATAATATGTTTTTGAAATAAGTGCGTTGATAACGATCACTAAGATATGACGTAAACTAATTTCAATACTATAATGCCTTAAATCTTAATGGAGAACATCCGAACATTCTGAGACTTAGGATTTCACGATCAACAAGATCAAAAGCCTTTTTGAAATCAACACTATGAAGAAGTCCATTTAATTTTTTGTTACCAATATTAGTTAAAATTTTGTCTATAATGTACAATCAACTTTGAGAATCATATAAAATTCAAATACTTGCTAAATTTGGTTCCTGTTTGCTTTTAAATTATAAAAAACATGCCGTAAACATATTTTTATAGCAACAGACAAGTCAGGAAATCAAGCAATAAAAATGTATGATCGTATGCTTCGAAATTGTTCCCATCTTCTCTCGAGGCCTCTGGCGCACTTTCATTTCACTATTTATAATATTCTTATATTATAAGAATATAGTATGTCAGTTTCAGTCCCCTTATACGCCGTCACCGCAGCATGGTCTATCACAAATCATTATATGTCAGCACGCTAGCGTTAGCATGCAAGAAATGGCGTTGCTTCATGTTTGTCCTGCATGTTATCGTTCCAGATAAAAGACAGAGTTCACTGCAAGATTGATTCAATGTTGCAAAACTCATGGGAACAGAACATCCGGTTTTACTGTAATACTCAATGTCACTTCCAGTAACTTTTAGTAAACAGCCATGAAGATGAAGTTTTTTCCTAAGAAAATAAATTGCGTTTTAAAATGCACTGAATATCACAAATATGTAAAATTCCTAATTGTTACATGTGTAATTTAAATTGACTAAAATTGCATGAACTAAAACTTTACTTTGCCAACTTTGAGTTTTCATAAGTGAAAGAGTACGAAAGTTTATTGCTTTGACTTTTATATATTATGTATTCATTGATGTTTGGTGTCCCCCCCTACAAAAACCACCAGCCCCCTCCTGATAAAAATGAACGGTCCCTAGTATGCCGTTAGCGTTATTTGGAAACGGTATAAGCTTTGAATTGATTTACTTGTTAATTTCAATACAATAGTGTCGATCTGAGAGACGCTGCGCAGGCTATAGTGTGGTAGGTCGTAGCTCCTTTTGAGGTCTTCTCGCGCAAACGTTATACAAGCCAAATAGAGATTGAATCTCCGGACATTCTATTGATTCAAAAATTGTTTATGGACATCACATATTGTTTTTTTTTAAATAATAGGTTAAATTATTGTATAATTCATCGTTTGTATTAGGCACTAGGTAGTAAGGGGTGGACAATTAGATATCCCGGGAGGGGGGTTGGCAGATCCAAAAAAAATTCATGCAAGGAGTTGGACTAGAAAAAATTCCTGCAAGCACTTGGGGAAAGAAAAAAAATTCGTGCAACTTCATGAGAAATCCAAGTGAAACTTATTGATAGCGGGCAGTTTAGTAGCTAACAATATGGCTCATTTTGAGATATTTATAACTCTACAGTACTTGTGATACATTTAATAACGTCAATAACATTATAGATTAAAACGAGTTTATATATAGAGCATATCAGACCCGTAACTAGCTATGAGCCAACCGCGTCAGTTGACTCGGCAACAGTTTTTGTGAAAAATACAAAACAGGAAGACTTCAAGTTTAGAGAAAACAGATCCTGAATGTGGAATTGAGCTAACACTCGTGGAACGGTAAACTAATTAACAGCAAAGATTGTCAGTGATAATCTTCAATAATATAATGCTAATGGCATATTTGAATGTTGTATGCATATTCGACATGAGTATTCTCTAAAATTTTGCTTGGAACTGAACAGTATTATCAGTATATTTCATGCTATATCCATGATGCAATACTCAATAGTTTAATATTAACACCGATAATATCACTTTACCAGGAAAATCATATCCGAGTAAACCTGTACAAAGGATTTAGGATTCTCACTTGTGTGGGGGGTCCCACATAATATCAGCAGTTTTCCAAAGTCTGTGATTTGATAAAATTCCTCAAAAAAAATTTTGTCGTGGTAGGTGACTTGCACACAACCACTGATTTTACTAGCTTGTTCTACGTTCGAATGTTTAACAAATGCTCTGCAACGTTGTTACTAATTAAATTAATCAAACACAGTTTATATATTAAATAAATTGGCATAGTGTTCACTGTGCCAGCAGTGGCCTCCGGTAAGGAGTATTTTTAAATTGTATTATAACACAATTTGCCCTTATGCAAGTCTATAATCTGTCTGCAAGACATACTCTGTCAGAAAACATTGCACCTCTTCAGGTACCATTTCAGTTTTTACCACGGATATGTACTCAATGGTTTTTACTCTGTGGAAGAACCCATGTAACCATACGGTTCCCTGGCTCCACATTCATTAGAATGTTTGTCAATCACATTGTAACATGCCCAAATTTTCGACGATGTCTTTTGCATGGTAAGTAACTGATTGGTTTTACAGTGTAGTGGGAACTATATAATTGAACTATAATGAAATATAATGAACATCAAATAATTCTGATCACACCCGGCACCTTGTTAAACTTATAACCAACAACCATGGTTAACACTGAACCATGAACTGCTGACTGTTCACTGTATGTACCAGACATTTTGCTCATTGATTTGATTTATTAAATAATGATACAAGGAAAATCCAATTAGCATTACGCCAGTATAATATTTTAGTGTACCGAACTCGTATAGTTTAAAATGTTGTAAGGTAGCAATATGTAGAGCTGGACATATGTAAACACACGTGTGAAACTGCCTGATTCTGGTTTATTACTGTACTGTATAATTTGGAACCATAATTGTGAAGTACCAGTACAATAACTAACAATCCTGCACGACCTATATGACCCAATTTGCATGACTGCATGGTATTGAAATACACCTGCATGGCTCGTGATATTCCGTGGAGTATAGCGGCTCGTGATATTCCGTGGAGTATAGCGGCAATATTTCAGGTCAGGTACGGTGTCAGCGTCGCTCAGGTGTGAAAAAATTGCCCCTGAAAAATATTTTGTACTTGTTGGGCAGACTATTTGATATCAATTCAGTCCTCTTAAAACAAAGAAATTGTTCCAGGGCGTAAAAAGAAAAACCAAACCAGAATTACTCGTGTAAGGAGTAGCTTGCAATTGTGAAATAACACACACATATGCGCTTGCATGCATGTTAACACCAGACGTGCATTCCTGTCTTATCGTGGCCTGTTTCAGACATGAATTTACTGTTCAGCAATGGTATTATCCTGTTTGCATTTTCTCGTGCAAAGGCATACGAGTCTGGAAACCAAATTGTTTCCCCAACTTTTTGTTTATGCATTTTGAACGTTGTTCATGTTTTTGAAAATTACAAAAAACTGCAACGAGTACCCTGTAACGTGTTACAATTGTAACGAGTATTCACCAGCCCTGGGCATATGGGCATACAACGTACTCTAGAACAACACAAGTTTATGTCTGCTGGGTGTTGTGGTATTGAAGCTTATGCAAACCGTTTTAATTGTGACTGCAGATAAAATGTTGCCAGGGCCGTAGCAGCACCACCCCCCAATACCCCCTCGCTACGGCCCTGAATGTTGCGTCTATTGTTCCTTGTGACAATATTGGTTAACCATTTCACTAACCATGACGCTTATACGTCCATATGTTCTAAAAAATATCAGTACACTATACAGGCACCCTATAGCGCAATTTTGTTATAGCTTAAAGCGCAATTTAGTTGAGTTATAGCGCAATTTTGGTAGTTTATTGCGCAACTCTGATTCCATGCATAATATTTCAGAATTAATGTACAGAGCAAAAATCTATACTAAATTTTTTATCAAGATGTAATTGTTAACATTCTCCTTTTTTTTATAATTTTTTATACCAGTACTAACTATTATTGGTTACTTTTTACTCGGAATTATGGCAGCAAATCTGTTCATGACTTGCCCAATTGTATATATTCTATGGGTTCACTAGTAGCCTATCCAACTTGAATATCTCGACTATAACTTCAAACTATGCTGGACTAAATTTAATCTAGTATTTTATGACATGCTACTGTTACAGTTTCACTTGAGAGGAAAAGTTACAGTTTCAGTTGAGAGGAAAAAATTAGGGGGGGGGGGTGCGCAAACATTTTCCCGACGTTCATGAAATTCCGAACTCCCGAAAAAATGTTTTTGTATTTTTCCCAAAATTCCTGTCGTTGCGGGGGAAGGGGGTGGAAGGCGGTAGGCGGGGAAGAAGTAAAAAAATCGAAAACATAAGAAATCCAATTTCTCCATGCCTTCCCGCTCCCTTTCGTACGCCTATGGTTTTTAAAGAAAAATAAGGCATGCAATGAACTAAAAATACAATACATTTACAGCATATATTTGCCTTGGTTACATATAATTCGACGGTATACAGTGTCGATAGAGATTGCTTGAAAAATCCATCCAGCGTCTCTGTATTTACTTTGTATATGATAACCGTATTATAAAGCATTGCCCGGTGCAACTACAAATGCTGCATCTTCGTACTGACCAGGCTGATTGCTCGCCCTCAAGTGGTGTCGATTAACACTTGTGCCAGGGGATTGTAGTGGCTGATAGAAACTGGCTGGTTCTCTGTCGTATTTCAAGGATGTGTAGGAGGAAGGTTTCTGCTCAGTGGATATTTGTGGATCACGCGGATCTGCCTCCTTCCAATGATGTCGATTAACACTTGTCCCGAGAGATTGCAGTGGCTGATAGAAACTGGCTGGTTCTCTGTTGTCTTTCAAGGAAGTGTAAGCGGAAGGTTCCTGCCCAGTAGAAATTTGTGGTATAGACTCAGTGCCATTTTGTTCAATCCAGATACTTTGCAAAACCTCGATGGGGGTTTCATATAGGATATCATCATTCGGGTATGAATAATATTCATCGGCAGGTTGCTGAGTGGAGTCTATAAGATTTAGAAAGTTGTTTTTGGATCATTTTTCTGCTGTAGTATTCATTATATTCTCACTCACTTACATAAGCATAGGAGAGGAGAGGGGAGGGCCGAGGGATCGCAGCTTCGCCAATAATTTTTGGTCAGGCAGTTGATACTTAAAGTACATATGACATGAAATTTCTTATTTTCTTAAATGAAAGAACTCTTTAAGGTTACAGGACACCCTTTTGGCGTTTTGTGGAAAATCGCTACTGCGCGCTCAAAATCAGTCCGATTTTCATCAAATTTTCACCAAATGTTAGCCAGTGCATGCAAAATATGATAAAGTTGCAAAATTGACAAACAATAAAATAATGTAAGAATTATTCAGGAAAATCTTAAGTCGCGGTACCTTTACGCTTTTGAGTTATGTTCCTGCTGGTTTTAAGATATATTTATGAAAATATCATTTTTATACAGTAAAATAGTTGTTCTAAAAAATTGTGTTCGGAAATTTTTGTTTATTTCGTCATCATCCGCTGATATGGCGATTTCTTTGACGACTGCGATATATTTCTGAATCGTTTGTGTGAATTGCTCATTATTAAAATATCCAAAATTAGAACAAAGCCGAACACAATTTTGAAACTGACGTCTTTAGCTATGTCCTGTGAAAATTTGAGAAAAATTTGTTAAAACCCGCAGGAGCACAACTCGTTTAAAAATAAGTAATTGCCGTAAATTCTTCGGGACAAAATTGAATTTGAATATTACATTTTCAATGTTTTTCTGATTGCAAGCGAAATGTATTTTATTAAATAACTCTGCGAGTTTTCAATATTTTTCGTCCACACTTAGTCAGATAGTAGAACTAGTCTAATGCTTTCGATAGTAGAACTAGTCTAATGCTAACCAATAAAAAATTTTTAGGCGAAATTAACACTCAAAGGTGTTCTGTAACCTTAAGTTCTAGTGTAACTTATTTTTCAGTCTCTTGTTTTTATGGTTTATTCCCGAGATATTTCAATTTGTTTCATATGTAAATGAGTGTGAATATGTCCGCTAATTTATGACGTCATGTTGGTTGCAAGCTCTTCAAAATGGTTGAATATCACTGCTATTATCCAAGAGTTCTTTCATTTAAGAAAATAAGAAATTTCATGTCATGAGTCATATGCACTTTAAAAATTGGGCAGTTGTAATATAGGCAGATTACTTAAAAACATTGGAAAATAACTTGCAATGCACAACGGTACATTATTTATGAATTTTATTTCACAATATTAATGTATGGGGATAAAATTGCATTGATTTCAGGTATTTCATTAAAAAACAAACATAAAGGCTCATTCAGACCGAACGCGATTCGACAACGCGACGCGAATTTGAAACTATTCGTTTTTAAAAACAAATAAAACACTCAACGGATAAAAATTTTACAAGATATGCAGACCAAATAGCTAGAATTGCTTAATAATAGTGGTACCGAATATTCGAAAAACATAGAAAAATATTGAAGTTAAATGTCATTGAAAATGGAAAATTCGCGTTGCGTTGCCAAATCGCGTCCAGATGGGCCTTTATTGAAATGCGGTAGTAAATATTTTATTATTAGCTCATGGAACATTGTTTACGAGTTTTTTGCAATGTGTCCTAAAAATAGGAACAAGTTGTTTTCCTTGAGTGGAAAAGGTTCAGCTAAGTTGCAGTGGCGAGCGCTCTCTTGGCATATGGGTACAAGAAAAGTACATACCGAACGCTTCGTTTTGGTGAGTTTGTTTATGGTTCGGTTGTCCATTGCTATTTTGGCGAAAACGACGTTGATTAGTATAGCAGTATATGCTCACAACAACAACAAGAAGAAAACACACTGACACAATAACCAATGGTATTAGAAATTTCATAGAGATTATATCATCAGATGATTGTTCTGTTTGTGTTGTTGTTGTTGCTTCTGCCGTTGCTGCTGCTGTTGTTGCTGGTGGTGCCGGACTCTGACAATTAACACCATTGTCGATGCTTCCACCTGGACCATCGTATACCTCGGCACAATTTGGACATTTCCATCCTGGATTACAATGGCAGTTGCCGTTCTCATTACAGACCTGATCAAATTAACAGTGAAATAATATTAAAAAGTTGAGTGCAAAAATAGACTCAAATCATTTGAAAATTATGGATTTCCTTGACATATTCAATTAACAACTTCAACAATCGGTGATTGGGGCCAGCCATAAACGATATGAATTCAAATAAGAAAGACTTACCCCATTCCCGTTACAGTTATTTGCGCATGTTGGTTGTCCACCATAGGCGACTGAAAGTGATACGCACTTGTTGTCTATACAAACCTACACAGAAGAATCGACTATTTAAGTTAGTTTCTTCCGTCCTTGTCTGTATAAAAATAGACCACGACACGATCAGAAATTGCGGCTACAAAATGACATGCTTACGCGTGTACTGAATATTAATGAGGCAAACTACTGAATCATTCAGCAACGTTTTATTATTTTATTGGTAGAGATCAGCATACGGTAATGAAATGGCTTAAATTCCAAGAACAATATTACACGACTCAAACATATATAATTAACAATAATTTAACCTCACAATTTGAACCTCGCATGTAAATTTGTTATAAATAAGTCGAAGTATTACCGAAATCAGTAGAGTGTCATTCCGGAAGTTGAAACGTTCAAAAGCCAGTAGAAACGTTCATGTTTTATGACGTCACAGTGAAGGAATGCAGCATGGGACTTGTATGTTATTTTACTTATTAGTAACTTGATTTAGTTTGACAAATTGCTAATGACTCCATAAAAACCCATCAGAATTAAACTCATTTTCGCTTGTGTCGCTTCCAACCGCTCTTATTAGGCTGTCCTGATATAAACTTGTGGCGTTTCACAGTTCACGAACTAGTTCACTTTCCACACTGCATTCCTTCACCGCGACGTCATAAAACATGAACGTTTCTACTGGCTTCAGACTGTCTTTCCAACTTCCGGAAAAGACACTCTACTGATTTTGTTAATAAAAAGCAAAACAAAAAGCGTGCGAAGATGTAGACTGAGCCCGATGCCAAGCAATGAATGCTTGGAAACATATCTATTTTCTGAGTATATTAACAAAGTTTATTAACGTTATTGTTCAACAAACTTGGGGTAATAAGCAGAGATTACTAAAATCTTAAATTTTCCCAGAAAACAACTGATACACTTATACTTGTCTTGAAAAGTAATTATATACTCCATGTACTTACCATTTCGCTTCCACATTTTGTCCCATCTAAGACAGTACCCAATGCTGGTTTACCTGGAGCTTGGTAGATCTGCACAGACCTTAAGAGATCAAATTATAGCGTGTACGTGAGTTTTACTACTGCATGTCGTGCAGCAGATCTCTGCAGATGATGATCAAACGGCAATTATCATTAGAGTTAAAAAGATAATGTTCATTCTTATTTCTTTCACACACACTATGAGACTAAGAGATGTTGTTTCATTTTATTTTTTCTGCATGCCCGCAACTTTTCTAGGATTGACAAACGTGTTATTGTTTGGGGCTCTATACATATCCAGCGAATCTTGAAAGCGAATCGCTGCATATGCAGACAACTACTGATCCGTTATTTAAAGAATTGAAAATTCTGAAATTTGGTGATTTATATTTATTTCATTTAGGTATATTTTTATGTTTTCGTATTGCAATGACTTACTTCCTGATGCCTTCCGTACTTTTTTTCAACCAGTTAATTGAATTCATCAATACAACACCCGAAGTTCCGGATTACTCTATATCCCGTTTTGTAGGACTACTAATATCAGACGATTTTCTGTGTTTTATCAAGGCCCAAAATTCTTCAATAACTTAAGTTTAGATATCTGAAGTACTTTTTCAATCGAATCTTTCCGAAATAAATTTAAAAAATATCTTTTGAGTTTTGTTTAATCTGTTCCTAATGACTTAATGAATACTCCAGCGAACTGCAGGATTTAATATTTCAATGTTGTAAACTGTAAATAATTCTTTATATTTTGGCTATTTTGTATATCACTGCATGTTAAATATTTAATTGATAAATATTCCTAATTTTAAAGTGCCGAACACTTTATAAGCTTTTTTAGCTTCTTGTTGGGTTTCCTTACCAAACTTCCTAACACAGGTCATCTCGTATTTAATACTTTTTCCTCTCTCTTAATTGTAGTTTTTGTACTGTATTTGTATTGTATTTTTTGTTTGGTTAAAATTTAATAAATTGAAATTAGGCAATCCTTGGTGATTGATGGTATCAAACAAAGTTACGGGGCAGTAGGTATGCAGTGTTGCAAATAGGGGTAGCTTTGGATAAACAAAAGCTTGCTTTAAAAATAATACCCATGCAGACATAGATATTTTTGTTTGAAATTAATGATATATGAAATTTCCAAGGCAGGCATTCATGAAGTACAACACCAAGAAATACTGTACTTCACTGACTCGATCAACACGTGACTTTTTAATTTCCAGAACAAAGTCACGTGTTAATTTCCTCTTCCTTGACTTAAATAGAATACAATTTGTCTTCTTTAGATAATTAGATTGATAGATAGTCGATTTGACTGAAGAATATGTCTTGATGACTATAGAATATGTTTGTATCATCGGCAAACAATATAAATTCTAGAATGTTGGAGGCATTACAAAGAACTTTATATATATTTAAAAAATAATGGGCCGAGAATTGATCCTTGTGGCACGACACATCTAATTGGGCTATAAGAAGAACAAGAACTTTTGTAGCCTAATTAACAATAGTCATGTATCCAATCTAAGGCCAGACCACGGATCCCATAAAATTCAAGTTTATCGAATAGAATATCATGGTTAACGAAATCGAAATCCTTAGAAAGATCAAGAAAAACACCTACAGTATATTTTTTTGTCATCATTAGCAGCAGAAATTTGATCGACCAAATGAAGCAGTGCAAGAGAAGTCAAGTTGAATGGTTTCTTCTGAAACCATATTGATTATCAACTAAAATATCTTATTTACATCCAAATAATTAATTTTTCGGTAATAAACAGTCTTTTCCAAAATCTTTGAAAAACTTGGCAATATATATTGAAACAGGTCTATACTAGATATTATTTTTTTCTCTCCCGACTTGAACAGTGGAATCACTTTAGTAATTTTTAGCTTATCAGGTACAATACCAGGTACAATACCTGATAAGCTAAAAATTCCAAAGATAGCTACAATATGAGTTAACGTTTTGGATATTAAATTAATTGAATTTTTAATTGACCAAATGCAAATATTGTCATAATCTGAGGACGTGCCAGTACGAAGTAAACCAACGATGGAAATTATTTCGTCCTCTGACACAAATTCGAAAATAATGGAGCTATAGGATAGTTTTTATGTAAATACGATTGATAAGACTGGGTAGGGAAAGGTATTTTGTCAGCTAAATCTAGTCCAATGCCCGAAAAATACTTACGGAAATTATTTGCAATCAACAATGGATCAGAAATGTCCTGATTATTAATAGAGAATGTTTCAGTAAGTGTGTCTTGCTTTTTTTTCCTATTCAATACTTTAGTCATTAAGATTTAAGTACACGCCAGGCTTTCTTTATATCAGATTTTACACATTCAAATTTAGTCTCGCAATAAAATCGTTTAGCATTTTTTTAATGATTTAGTTAATTTATTTATTAAACTTTGCCAACATAAAACGTGCACACAAACATGGCAATATAACAGCAAACATGTACGTAACTGAATCTAACAACGAATGGCGGGGACACCACAACACTGAGTATAAACCAATTACTGTGTGCCCTGGTTAACAAATATAACATCGAAATTTATGAACAGTAAGGGCTATGCTACATGAGCCAAACTCCGCTGCAAACCGCAGATAAAGTCTTAAGGATGGAAAGTGAAAGAAATAGAAAACAAAATTACAAATGTCGTGCCGTTTAGATAAGACAAGTCTACGACAGAAACCGCGGTGTAAGTCGCAGGAAAAATTGTCTCGCACAACATCGCAACATTTATTCTTATATGCCTTATAAAGCGTTTCATTTTGTACAGTAGGAAATGAAGGATATTTCCTATAGAGTATATTTTTCTTTTTAATAGATTTAAGCCTAACTTGCTAGATAAGAATATATACTGGTTTATTGTTAGTGATGTGGAAATGTTTTTAACTTACCGACAATGGATTTGTCCACCATTTAAGTCACCAGTACTCCAATAAACACCATAGCCAAAATTCTTTGCTGTTATTGTGTCATTACCAACACACCATAGTTTACCACAATGGGAATTCCTAAAAATATGGGAGTGGTATAGAAAAATCTATAAGCAACATAATATCTCAAGACAACTATACGAACTAACTAACTAACTAAATAATTAACTAACTACAACTATAACTATAACAGGTTACTATAACTATTATTATACATTTAATATGTATTCTCGTTTCTAATTGGTCAGAAAGCACCGGCTAATTTTCAGTATTCGGCATTTATTACGTATTTTCCGCCGATGACGTCATCAGCGTCCAATAATTGTTTTTTTGGATCGAACTTGCATCCAAAAAAAAATTATTGGACTCTCTCGTGCCCAAACCCTTGCGCGGTCAAAAGCTTGAACCTATAAGCGCGGGAAAAAAAACAAACAATGGCCGACAACAGATTTGCTTCGCTGAATGAAAGTGAACTCTCCAAATTATTGGCAAATAAGGATAGTGAAAGCACGAAAAAAGCCACATAGAGGTAAATAGAAGTAGAAATATAATATTTAGCTGACCTTTGACTTTGTGCAAGGTGTTCGATATTCAAATTGTACTTTTCCTACCTCGTGAACAGGAATCGTTTTATACGTTTCTCATGTCTTTAAATGTATAATAAAACAATTATTGGATTCTGCTTTCGCATGATATCAAAAATTATTCAGACCTCGGTCTATGTTATCCGCCTCAGCTTCGCTTCGGCAGATAACATTGACCTCGGTCTGAATAATTCTTGATATCATGCTCAGCCTCATCCAATAATTGCTTATTATTTTCATTTTTTTTTAATGTCTTTAGGTCGCCAC